>APFE031694894.1:0-157317 GCA_000404065.3 Pinus taeda | reverse complement strand
TTGAATGATAGTATCTTTATATGATTTTGGTCTGTTTTATGTGGCGCTTGCTTGATCTATAACACTGATAATCTGGGTCAATTAGTGTTTTTGAACATCTGAAAGAGCGAATTATCCTTTATAGATCTGTACGCAGGTTCAGTAAAGCGAAGGCGCGTATACACGCTGGTTCAGTGAATGAAAACAACGTATACGCAGGTTGTTCCAAACACAGAAGCGTATGCACGCATGTTGCAGGTTATTGAAATAGCATATGTACTTCAAGTTGTGATCTAGCTGCTTCTGTTTAGTGCTGCTGTGTTCTGGGTTTAGTGTTTGGTGTGTGGTTTCTAGTACTGTGTTTTGGGTACAACTGTCAGAGATGTATCTACTTGATTCAGATCTAATTGGTGGAAAGGAGATTGGTTGATTCTTGATGATTGATTGATGTTTATGGATCCAGTTTGAAAATTTATGAAACGTGGTCCCTGGAAGAGAAGGTTGTAGCCTTCTGTAGGCCAGCACCTACGTACTAGTATCTTGGCTAGTGCAAGAACTAAAGGGGGTTGTAGCTCCCTTCCAGGAGAAGCTGCAAAACGAGAGAGGGTTGTATCTCTCTACAGGTTGCAGCCTGCGTACTGGTAAAGGACTGCACCAGTACATTGTAAAAGAAGTTTCTAATTTAAGAAGAAGATAGAGACAAATTGCAGCAGGTGGTTTTCACCCACATTGGGTTTCCACCTTATATCTTGTGTTCTTGTGTGTGATTGTCTTTCTGCTCTGCTTTACTGTTTATGGTTACTGGTTATTTGATTCTAAAATACAGATTAACAATCAACATAAGAAAGATAAAGTAAATTAAAGGTTTGTATTGTATACATGGGTTTTCTTCTGCATTATTGCGTATATACGCGGGTTTGATAATCTGAAGTAGCGTATATCAGTTGTTTTTGAAGAGGGAATATTTGTCTTGATAATACTAATTCACCCCTCCTTTCAATATTATTTCCAGCATATACAAATTATTTCCCAAAGTACTAATCACAAATAGAGGTATAGAATCATATACAACATATTGCTTCCACAAGTATAGTTGTCCTAATAATACATCAGAAACTTCAAGAGGAGGAACATCACACAATACCTCATTTGTGAAGGGGTTGATGTTGTAGGGAAGGAGACACTACTGGCTGACATGGAGATCTTGTCCTTAGTGAAGCCACCTGATGGTTTAAGGTTGCGGATATTTTGTAGTCAGTAGACCTAGCCTCTTCACGACCTTTGCTAAAATGAGGTTATTTTGGCTTTCCGCTATTGACAATGAATTTCAATGAAGAACCCTTCACCCACATCTTTGAGTGGAAAAGGTGTTCCCCCTCCTCTGGATATTCAGGATCATTCATCTGGATCTTGGTTGTGGCCAAGGTGGCAGTGGTTTTCATGTCAATGAACTACTTCCATTTTCCATTTCCCTTGTCGGGTTTTGAATCAGATTCAGAACATGTGTATGATTCTGAAGCCTTTAACTCGGCCACCAATGACTGCTTGGCCTGACACTCACTTGTGTTGTGAGTGGAGCTCTTATGGAACTCACACCATTTTCCCGTTTCCTTCTTTGTCTTCAGGGTGTTGTTCTTTTCTTGTGGCTTTGGCAGGGTATCCTAGGTCACCTTGCCTTGGCTTTGTCCTTTGCTCTATAGTTTGGGGGTGCCTTTCCCTTACTTCGGATTCACATATCCAAATTCTAGCTTCTTCTATTTAAAATTCGTCTCAATATTGATAACATATTTGTATGTCGTGTCGAGTGAGGAGATGTCCAACAACTCCATCTCGTCTTGGATTTATCTGTGTTGACAGTCGTGGTACTTGAGTACCAAATGTTGCTCAGAATCCTTGATACCCAACTTCATGTGAAGGGTATGCAAAACATTGGAAAACTTTGGCACGTCTTGGTCCCTTCCTTGTCACAATAGGTCCACTTTATGTATTTATCCTCATATCTCCTGATAGGGTAGTACTTCTCCTTAATGGCATCCCAAAATGAATTCCAAGTGGGTGCGGTTGAAAATAGTGAGGGTTTACTTTCATGCTTCTTCTCATAGTAGGTTTCCCACAAGTACTTGACATGGGAGGCGACTGAAAATAGTGAGGGTGTAATTTCATCCTTCTTCTCACAGTAGGTTTCCCACCAATACTTGACGTGGGGGGTGTCTTTGAGAAGTGCAAAAGTAATATTTTCCTAGCTGGAAAAATCATGAACACAAAAATATCCTTGTAGTAGATTTAACCATTTATCAATGGCATCTGCGTCTATCTGACCTTCAAATGTGGGGATGTCAAAGTTAACTTGTACCTTAAAGGGTGTGGCACTTCTAGAGTGGTTGCTAGAAGAAGATGTGTTGCCTTTGGGTAGTCGTTGAAGGATCTGGGCAACGTTGTGCATCATCACATTACTCTGTCAATCAAGGGCTTCTTCGAGTAATATTTTTAAAGGATCTTCTTCCCCCTCATCTTTATTCTCGTCTGCTTTGGGAGGTCGTCAGGATTTTCAAGTTTGGTCTTGCAAAGGTTTGACTAGTTCAAGCCTAACTCCTTATATCCTGACCTTGTTGGGGACATGCAAAGAAAAAAAGAGAAAGAGCAGACCCGCTCAGATGCCATTGATCTAAACTTGAATAGGAACACGACAAATCACAGATATAACCATAAACACAGAGATGCAACAAAAATAACTCTTCATTTCATTAATATAAAATACTAAAATATGCTTTGTTACAGAGTATTTTGTCACGCTTCTTGCACTTACCTGTGACATACCCTCAAGTGCCTAAAACAGGATCATTATATAGTATACTCATCAATGTATACAACTCATATTCTTCCTTTAACTTTTCTTGGAAAATATCTGGAGCTTTCCCCGAAAAAATGGCTCATGAAACGCTACAATGAAGATCATTGCCCTTATGAAGCTCAAAACCGTGAGTGCACTTTGTTAAGCCAGTGATGGCATCACTCTGTTCTCTCTCATACTCGGGATGGTCTCAAAAAGGAAGTTTTCCAAAAGAGGATGAGAAGCTTTGTGATCTAGAAGCTTCCAAAGGGATGAGCTGGAGGTGGCTTCACATAGATGATGTCGAATCCTTCTAACTTGACCTCTTGGTCTCATCCCTATGAGCTACCTCCATAAGTTGTGGGCCTAATCCTATCTTTGGAGGAGGTCTAACTCACTCTCCCAGCTTATGAATTTCCCTTCTACCATTCCCAAATGGTTGATCTATGTCCATTTGCACCCCTATGCTGAGCTTGTGCTTAGAGGTTATTCATTAGACTTGGAGAAGGAGCGTTGGAGAGTTTCTTGGCTTGGACTTGGATTACCACTCAAGAGAGCCTTTAAAAATCAAGGTTATGGTTGTAAGCTTCCCCTTTATTCTTTAAATAATAATACAACTGCTGGTTATTCTTCCCAATATATATGTTCATGTATGTATTTGTTTGGCATTCCTTAATCAACTAAATAGATTATTATTGGATTTGATAATAGTCTTTGTATGCTTTGTTGTCTCTTTGTCAATTGTGCAGGTATATAGCCTTGAAAGAAGCAGGAATAAGGTCGTGACACAAGCGATTTGAGAGTCTCAACAAAGGAAATCAGATTAGCATCAGAGCAAGGTAGGCCTTTTCTCTTGTTCTATTTTTTCAATCATAATCTAGGAAGATGTCCAGCTGATTTTCCCTTTAGTTGCTAGACCCACTCATTGGGCTAGAGGGATTGTCTTTGTCTGTAGAGAGGATTAGCCTTGTCAACAAACTGGCGACTCCACTAGGGAACCTATGACCCTTTCCTTCCCTCCCTTCACCTTGTCTTTTGACGAGTTTAGTCAACCATCGACTTTAGACTTCATTGCTTGTTTGCAGTCAGTTTCATTGCCTAGTATATGTATGAATGTTGTTAACTTGAGTTGGTTTTGAAGATTTTGGATTTCTTTGTCCTTTTCCTCGACCATCATGGATTTTAGCCTAACAGTCACGATAATATAGCAGGTTTTTTAATTACAAGAGAGATGATCGCTACTTTACTCCTGACATGTGTGCTGATTCCAGAAAAGTAAGAAATTTAGGGCTTTCTCTTTGATTTTTAGTTTCAATTGTCTTCCCCCTGAGATTTACCAGTGTGTTTCTCATTGACTCTTGCATTTTTTGATTACAATTGTCTTTTAGCTTGGCTTGAGTGTTCTTGAATTTTGATTAGCCTTTTAGGGTTCTAGGTATTCTAGGTCAAACTCAATACATTCGTTGGTCTTCCCATCAAAGATAAGAGATCGATTTCCTGTGTTAAAGAGTCTTTGTGTGTTCAAACGTGCTTTCTCTTTAATTTTTAGTTCTTGTGCCTTAATTTATTTTCATTAGTGGATATAGTGAAAGCTTCTCAAGCTTCATTTGGTGAATGATAGATTACAAATTGATTCTCTTTGGAATCAAAAGGAAATGTTTGCTTTGAAGTTGTTTATGTTTCAAACTGAAAGTGAAAATGCTATTCTTTCCCTAGTTTTCAGAACATTTTGTGTTGCATTTGAATCATTGACGTGAAAGTGGTTTTCATACTTCTTAGTTTGCTTTCATTCTCTTTCCCTTTGCACTAGATTACATTAGTTGCATTTTGAAAAAGAGAAAAATCATCATTACATCTCAAGAAAATTTTTCTTTAATATTTGTTTTGGCATTGCATTTGCTTATCATATGAAATATTAGATTTTATATTTTGCATTTAGCATTTGAAGATGGTCATAGATGCATATTTGCATTTGGTTTGATGCATGATTTGAGTGATTTTCTTCCCTACATAGCTAGACTTCATCGAACTGAAACATTTCATTTCATCATCTATTTTTCATTTTAGGAAGAAGAAACATCATTAAGGCCTTGAAATTGGGACATAATTACAAGATCAACTTTAAAATCTATCAATTAACCTAAGGATCATTTGAAACATTAATGATTGTATCTGGTGGTATAGATTAGAGATGTGTTCCGTGTTTTTAAAACTTAGCATCTGTTGTTTGCTTTGGCATTAAACAACGCTAACACGAACTTGTGATCCCCATACCGTCACGTATATAAAGGGAGACCCATTTAGGTTGCAATCCTTTATTCGCATAAAGCTGAGTCTGTCACCCTGTAAACATGATGCACCGAACACAACATTCGAGAAGATTTCCTGTATGTATGTCAAGTCCTTGGTCAATTTATTGGATAAGGTGTATATTGCAGTTCATGGTTACTTGGTACTCCTTTTACCTAGATTCACCTAAGCAGTCATTTGATCTTTTTTGACTCTTTAAATTTGAAGAGATCATCAAGAAACTTGTCCTTTTCATGCTCCCAAAACTATTGAAAGCGACTGAGTCACCTTTTCGCCCTTTTCTCAACTCTTAAAAAATGAAAAGGAAATGTTTTTGTTTCTAAAAATTTAACTACCCATGGTAAACATGTCAATCCCAAGCAGTTGCTTCTTAGACCAAATTGAGTAATTCTCTATTAATTTTAAGATTGTTAAAGCCTTAATCAAATTATTTCCTTTCTTTTTTTTTTGTTGAGGGGAAGCCATCAAGGCTGAACCATTGAGTCCACCTCATAGTTCCCCTTCATTGTCTAATCCAAAAGGGTCCTCCCAAGGAGTTCATCCGGAACTTCCTCAGTTGCTTGAGGATCAAGGTGTTGAACTTGGAATTGTTCTGAGTATCCAACCTTTATCTTCTCATCTGCCTCCATCAAATTCCTGGTCACCTCAATAATCTAATCTGGATTCCTCTAATAATCCTTTTCAGACACTCGAGAGTCTGTGGACTCCAAAAAGTCTGCAAATACTAGATGTTTATCCACCGAACCCATTGTTTGATCTTGTTGTGATATCTCCACAATGTCTGTACAATCCATATGATCGGCCTAGAGTTCATTTGGAGTTATCTCCTTGTATATCTCTAGTTTCTTGTTGCCAGTTGTTTCCATCGATGGAGTCAAAAGGCGAGATCCATGTCTCCTCTCTGATTCGTTTGAAAGTTTCCACTACCCACACTCCTCACATAGATGATGAGCAGGGATATGAGTTCCCTACAGAAGGCTTCCCTTATACGGGAAGAGTCTCGTCTCTCTCTTATCACGAGTTTAATGAGCCCATATTGCTGCATGGTTATACCTCTCTAGCTCAGTTAGTTTCGGGCACTCCTAGTGCCTCGTCATTGTATCCGAACCCCATTCGGTCTTCCGACACTATGCTTGCATCAGGTCAGTTCGTTCAAAACACGACCTTTCAACTGAGTGTGCAAACTATAGTCACTTCAGTTCTGGTTCAACCTACCATTCCGTCTCAACCTATTTCATTGTTTCGACTGACTCTTTCAATTCAACCAATAGTCTCGGGTCAGGTCTCAATAAGTTTTTCTATCCCTCCAGTGAGTGGATAGATTGTGCCACCGCTTGTGGGCAAGACCTGAATATCCCCATTATGTCTAGTGAAACCAATGTGAGTGGATTACAAACTCACATGGTTGGAGTGAATCAACCCTTTTACGACACTATTCCTAACCCTGCAGGTCCATTTGTGTTAGGTAACGTCCAATACCAGCAGCCATATATGGCTCAGGTCCCATTCCAACCAGCTTATGTCCCATATAGTTCACAAGCTATGGTAAATTCGCCTTACATTCCTCAAGTTGTGATCCGGATTTAAACAGGAACACAACAAATTATAGAGATAACCATATACACAAAGATGCAGCGGAAATAATACTTCATTTCATTAATGGAAAATACTGAAACATGCTTACAATGAGAAATGGAAACAAACTAGCTAGGGCGATGGTAGCTTATCTCTGATAAGAGATGTGATGGCTACATGCCTCTGAGCTGTGTTACAATGAGGCTCGAAGGCCTATTTATTGTTGAGAAACAATGAAAAACCCTTAACATTCCAAAACCTAACCCTAGGAGATGAAAAGCCAAACTGTGGGCCCCGTTTGGGGGTAAGTTGGTACATCAACTTCCCGGGGTCGTAACTTTAGCATATGATCTCCGTTTGACGCGTACAATAGCTCATTAGAAAGATCTATTCGAGCACTATCATTGTTGGAACGGCAACACTGGTCCTCGTGTTGCCCCTGGATTCCCAAAAAACGTCGTTTAGGGCCTCAAAACGGCTCCGGAAGTTCAGGACCCGAAAAACTGCTAAAAATAGTAAGTTTTGTGCTACCAATTAAGAAACCTGAAAATGCTGAGAAAGACAATGGTGGGGGTCCATGTGGACTTGGCAGGTGGCCACCAATATCCACCTGGATCACCTGGTAGTTGTGTTAGGATTTTGGAAGGCCTAGAAGAGTTAGGCTCACCAGATCACTTTCTACAACATTCTCCCAACCCCTCCAAGCTCATCTCAAACTTGAGTGAATCTGGAGATATATTGTGGAATGGTATAATTTTTTTGCATCCTAATTTTTTGAAGCTTGTCTTTTAGGGCTAATTTTCTATGGTTACTTTTATTTTTTAATAGCTCAATCAGTGTCTTCGACCAAATGGTGTCTCTTTGCCATGGATATTTGAGACCACATGGTCTCTCACACCTTCCAGAAGAATTCTCCTAGCCTTTAAAACATCCTTCTTCCATTGGGCTTATTGTTTTGCATCAGGCTACTGGGGTTTCATAATGTCAGTTTTAACATATTTTAACACACCATTATCATCAAGCATTTCTTCCATTCGGTCCTTCCAGGCTTTGAAATTCAAGCTACCGTCTAGGGCATACTCCAATCTCAGTTTGTTGAAAGATATTCTCCCGAATCTAAAGAAAAACTGCTACACTGAAGCTGCAAATTCGAAATTCCTAAGGGAAAAAATTGAAATACTGGTTCTAATGTGATTTTAGGGCTCTGATACAATGTAGAAATTTGATAGAAATTGCAACTTCTCAAGAAATCAAACTGAAATCAATAGACACAAATTCTTCTCTACTAATCCGCGGAATGAAAATCACAATTTAGAACAATAAGCATAGACATGCAACAAGCAAAACCATAAGTACATAGTGATTTCTAGGGGAACCCAACTGGGAAAAACCCCTCTAGTCTCTTTTCATTAATTAGTTGAATAGAGAAACTATTACAATTACATGCTCCAGCTTTGAGCACCACTTGCAAAAGAAAAATTGTTCTCTCTGCTAAATGAGATCCTTTGGCTAACACTTGTCCAATTTCTTCCTCCTCCAACCTCCTATTTCCTTACACAATTTTGAGCTAATTCAAGCTCTGAAACAATATGGAAGTCCCTATTTCCTTGTGTAATTCCCAAGGAATTGATCTCTTAATTGCATGCAAAAATTGTACACTCAACTAGTATACAATTAATGTTACACTATCCTTTGTATACTCCACTCCAACTGAGAACTTTGAATTCCATGCATGCATGGGGTAGTTTGGGATGATTCATTAGTTAACTAGCAGATATCTAAGTTACACTATTGTCTCACTGCACAACTGACCCTCAATTGAAACTATTAATTGTTAGAGGTCAATTAATTGAGTACAACTGAAAATAACTGAACTAGATTGCTAAAATTTAGCAATCAACACATGCATGACTAAACTCGAAGCCCACTAACTTGAATTTTCTGATCTAACTGAGTGACAAGAGCCACGTCACACTAGTTAACTGCCTCCAAGTTGTCCTGCTGATGTGGGAATTTGATTTACTTGAGTTGACTAAGGCTAAAGTCAAATCGAGCCTTTCTTGTTACAATTTCTAACATGTATAAACCATTAAATATATTAGACTTCCAACTGCACTCACATATGGAAAACAAGACATGTCCTCTTCCTCTTCCTATGTCTTGGGACATTATTATGTCGATAAATTTGCACCTATAAGAATTGGAACATTCATAATCTTAGTATCCTACATATTAAACCTTTGCAATATTGTTTCGAAATACTTCATATAATTTAACCATAGTCTCCTGTTTACTCAATCTCTTTTAATTTCCATGCCCAAAATAAAGTTTGCAGCACCAAGATTCTTCACATCCTGGATAATTTTTCTATCATTTCCAATCAACAACATATCATCTATTGGGTGTGTGTTATATTCTTTCCACGAATAGCTCCACACAGACCCAAGGATGAGGGGAGGACCCAAAGATGGTGGGTGCACCTACCCATGGTTTTGTGCATGGGTTATGCACATGGTTTTGGGCATGATGGTTTTCTGCCCACAATATTTTGTAGACCTGGTCAAGGGAACTATGGTTATGTTCTAATCCAGCGTTAATGGATTGGGGTTTATGAATGCTTCTACATGTATATATATGTATTGTAACATTGATAGGAACATAATGAAAAATCAATATGGTAGTCCCGATTTTGGGATCCAAGGGAAAATCTCTATGTATATTTGTTTTATGTTCTCACCATTGTTTATTTTTTTGTTTGAAGAATTCATTGTAGGTAATTTTTGTACAAGGTTAAAACCTACATCATCCATATACAAGACCAAGTAAATAACATGGTCACCAACTAATTTGAAATGCACACAGTGATCCGCTTTGCTTCTTGTGAAGCCAATTACCTATATATATGTATCAAAATTTTGACACCACATATTTGGTGATTGCTTTACCCCATACAAAGAATTTTCTAACTTGCATACCAATTCTTTCTTAGCCTTCACCACTAAGCCTTCCAGGTGCTTCATGTAAATATCTTCTTCTAAATCCCCATATAAGAGTGCTTTCTTCACATCCATTTGTTCTACCTCAAAATCAAAAGCAACAACAACAAATAAAAGTAATATAATAGAAGCTAACTTGGCAAAATGAGAAAAAATATCACCAAAATAAATTCCTGACACCTAGAAATAAACTTTCGCTACTTACCGAGCTTTATATTTCTCTACTTTGCCTTCTGCATTCATCTTCTTCTCAAATACCATTTGTTTCCAATAGGTTTTCTTCTATCTGGTAACTCCACCATATCCCAAGCCTCGTTCTTTTCCAAGGCTGCCATTTCTTCAACCATGGCCTTTTTCAATGGTTTTCCATCCTTTGAATCCACTGCTTCCCTAATAGTTATGAGATCATCATTATTAATAGAGAAAACAAAATTTGAATAGAAATCTAATGGAGCATACCTCTCTGGCTTCCTTCTTTCCTGAATTGATCTCCTCAAAACTGGAGTTTGTGGTTCTTCTTCTCGTTATTCTTATTCTTCTGTAGAGTCTGATTCACCATCCTTCAATTCAAACTCTATCTTCTCTATTTCCTTTTCCCTTGGTAGGAATTTTTGTTTCATGACATATTTCACTTCTCTAATTACCATATCTCTGTTGTACACATCTTTCTTTGTTTCTAGGTTGCAAAGTTTGTAACCTTTTAAATCATATTTATACCAAATAAAGATGTACCTTTCAGATTTACCATCCAACTTGGTTCTTTGCTCCTCTAGAACATATACATATGCATCGGAGCCAGATACGCTGAGATGTGAGAGAGAAGGTTTCTTACCAGTGCATACCTCATGTGGAGTCTTATCCTCCAACACTGATGAAAGTGATTTATTTAACAAGTAACATGCAATATCTATTATCTCTGCTCAAAATTCTTGTCCTAACCTAACACCATTGAGCACGCTCCTCACCTTGTCCATCAGTGTCCTATTCATTCTTTAGGTAACTCCATTTTGCTGAGGTGTGTATGGAGTAGTATTTTGTTGTGTTATACCACACATTTAACATAGTTCTTCAAATTCCATCTTGCATAACTCTTCACCATTATCTGTCCTCAATACCATAATCTCTTCTCTATCTAATTTTCCGCTAGAGCCTTAAATTATTTAAACCTGTCAAACACTTCATATTTCTTCCCGAGGAAATATATCCCTGTATTCCTCGAAAAATCATCTATAAACAAGACATAGTATACAAATTTACCCAATGATGGAATTGACACGGGTCCAAACACATCATTGTTTACAACCTCTAATATTCTTTCTACCCTCTTACCCCCAACTGAAAATTTCACCCTCTACATCCCATATACATAATGTTCAAAGAAATCAAAGTCCAAAGAGAAATTAGACATACCTTCTATCATACCACTACCATGTAGTATTCAAAGACCCTTCTCTTCAATATGTCCTAGTATTTGATGCCAAAACATAGTCTTTTCTCTAGAGACTACAATATTTTCTTCTCCACTTTCAGGAACAACAGAACTGTTGTACCCATCAATAATAGTACTGCCCAACAACTTGTACAAAGTTCCGGTCTCCCCTCATCGATACCAATGTTCCTCTAACCATATTACGAGTATCTTTCTCGAACATTGTTTTTACACTTGCATCATCAATCTTGCTTACATAAATTAGATTTCTGTCCAATCCTGGAATGTGAAAAACACTAGAAAGTGTTCTAATCCTTCCGTCTATCAACTTCAAATTGAATTTTCCTTGTCTTATGATTATGGTCTTCCTGTCATCACCAAGGAAGACATCACCACCATAATATTTATCATACTCATAGAACCATTCCCTATGGGGAGTCATATGGAAGGATCCACCTAAGTCAATCAACCATGCCTCATGATCTACATGTGTACTTGAACCAGTCACGTACACATCCCCAAATTCATTTAAGGTGGTTTTCACCTTTCTAGAAGGAGCATCATCAAATCCCTTTCATTTCTCAGGAGTTTTATATCTACAATATTTCTTGTAGTTCCCTTGTTTTCCGCATTTCCATCATACCTTTACAAATTTTCGTGGATATTTAAATCTCCCACTAGATTTAGATCTCCCACATGAGGAATTATTATTATTATTTTTGGAAACTTCCTCTTACAGACAAGGAATCTCCATTCTGGCTCTCCATATTTTTTTGTCTCATCTCTTCCAACAACAAGGATGAGACTATTTCATCAAATTTCAAGGTAGTTGCATTACTACCTATGGCAATAACCAAACTATCCCTTGTAGAGAACATAACATACTGATGCACGTATGCGCATATGAAATCTTAATATCAATAAATAATAATTAACTTACCACAATATTCAAAGGTTCAGATGCTCTATAACTGAGTCTCCATCTCTCATCCTCAGGTTATACAACTTCTTCTATAGGTACAATTTATTTACCAAGGACTTATAATAATACAAAGTTCCTACCTTGTCCCACAAATACTTGGTTGCAGATTCTCCTAAAACAATCAGTGATACCAAATCTGAGGCACATAATTGTATTGTTCTCTTAAACATGGTTCTGTCAACATTGTCATTGGTTTAGTACCTAGTTCCACAATGGTCGTGTGGTATTTATCCACCAACAGATCCTCCATATTGAGCTTCCATAACTTAAAAATTTGTCCATCAATTTTCTCAATCTATATCTTTCTACTATTCGCCATCTCCTTTCAACAAAAGAATCGATTTCGTAGATCTCCCACTGTAATAAGATCTACCATAGGCCCAAGCAAAACCCCTTAGCCACAAATGTGTTCCCTTGAAGCCAAAGTTGCTCTGATACTAATGAAGGTTTTAACCCTGTACAAATAATATTTGCAAACAAATTCTTAAAAAAAAAGAAAATATACAACAGTGAGAACATAAAATATACATAGAGAGTTTTCTCATGGAACCAAAAATCGAGAAAACCAGATTGATTTTTCATTATTTTCCTTTCAATATTATAATACATTGTATACATGTCAAAGTATTAATAAACTCCCATCCATTAATCTTGGATTAGAGCATAATTGTAGTTCTTTGATTGGATCTACAAAACTATGGGCAAAACCATCATGCATAAAACGATGTGCAAAACCATGAATAGGTCAACAAAGAATATAAGACATACGCAACATTGTTCACCCTTGATTTTACTAAATTGGCATAAGAATAGAGCCTTGAAATTCTCTCGTGGAAGTTTGAGTTATGGAATGAAATGGGTTCACATCTACCATTGGTAAGTTGTCATCCTTTGTCTCTTTGGAAATAAGTGCTTCACCTTCTCTTCATTGATGGAAACATTCATTCTTTGCTTAAACCCATTTATATGTTTTAAGGGTTATTTCCCTTCCCAATTTTTTGCTATCAATGTTATGCTATGTACTTCTATTTGGATTAGGTTTTTAGCATACCTTGAATAATTTGATGGTTTCCATGTTCTCATGCTTATAGGATTTCATCAATATATTCCCCCATTGAAGCTTCCATATACAAAATTCCTTAGTCATTTCTCTCTTACTTAATGGATAATTATATATAGATACTCCATATCAATCTTTGGCCTTGACAACTTATCCCTATTAATCGTATTACTTTTTGCTTCAATCAATCACCTTCTTTTAGTCTTTTCTAAACATTAATTCCAACTTCCTAGACCAAAATATGCCCCTCATTAACTATATCCATGGTTTAGTGAAGAACATCTGACATCTTTCTCTTGAAATTATTCTCAAAACCTCAAACATCAAAGTTGGCATGTGTCTTAATCCCATGACTTTTAGTCCTAATGAGAGTCATGATTTCAATAGGTTCACAGGTGTGATTGGTTGTTGAATTTTCACTATACTATGAGAGAAGGTGGTTGACCAAGTACTTCATCCCAATAGATGGATGAAATGATGTTGATCTTGACTGCGAGGTTGATGACCACTTCACATATTAATGTCTCCATTATAACCATTAGAACCTAAAGTTCCTTTGAAAAAAGATGTTGACCTTCCATAGTTTTACAACAATAAAACTTGGATCTCATCCTACTTAGTGATAATTGGTGTTGGGCTGCCAAATTAGCATACATTTTCACTCCATTTTCACCTTTATCCTTATTTTGTCACCTCATTTCATCACATTATCATTATATTTTCATTACCATATGGTTTCATAGTTTCATTTTCCAAAGTTGTTTATTTTATGCATTTAAAGTGAATTTATGATTAAAATTTTAGAAAAATAACATGTATTTGCTTATACCTAAAGGTGGAATGAGTTTGGTGACATGAAGGTTCCAAGACACTCTTATGTGGCCTCCAAGACTCAAATTCGAATTCTCTTGAATATTTGAATGAGATTTGGGATAGGGGTCAAGTATATCTCATGGAGAAAAATCGTGGATAAAGGAATATGTGTCTCATATTGGTTGTAACCATATGAATGATTTGTGGAACTAGGTGGGATTAGTAGACCTCCATTAATGAGTTAGTTGCTTATGTTTTTGTATAAATAGGAGTACCTCCTCGATTCCAAAGGGGAGGACTCTTGGAGCATGTATCCAACTTATGATGGAATAGAATAAAGCTTCATTTTACATAAATTTTCTTTCTATAGTTTTAGATATAAATTGTGTTAATGTAGTACATGAATTTATGGAATAACTTATCACTTTGTTCTTAAGAGAATTGACCTCACTCTGAAAAGATCAAAGAAACAGTTTATTTCATAATAGATCTTATTTCATTTAATTGCCTAGATGTTTTAGGATTTGTTTGTGATTGATGAATGGGTTTTAAATTAAAATCTTATCAGCATATGAGGGGACAACCAAAGGTCTAAGTTAGGCTCTCTCTCTATTTTATTTGCATGATAATTGAAATTCATTCTTTTGCTTTTAAGTTTCAAGTTAGTTCATTTCTTATGCTTATGAATGAATCTTAGTTTAGTTTGGATCAGTATACGAGGGGACAATCAAGGGACTAAGTTAGTCTCTCTCTCTATTTGAATTTGAACAACAATTAAAATTCATTCTCTTGTCTTTATTTCAAGTTTCTGGTTTTATGTAATCAAGAATTTCTTTTCAATCTATAATACTGTAGGGAAGGACAACCACGACCTCCTCAATTAGGAGCCTCTTCCCTTGCATATTATATTGAATCAACAATCATTTAGTTAGACATAGAGTTAGTTGCCTACTCCTGCATATATTTTGCTGGCATCATCACAAGCTTACGAGTATCCCTGGTTGATAATTTAATGAAAGCAATTTAAGCAATTAAATTTCCCAACAATTAGACAATTAAGGAACTCATAAATCAACACTTGTAATTGATTCTTAACTCTTGTATCTTGGCTTCTGATGCTTTTACCTTTTTTTCCATCAGGTTGTGGTGTTTGAGCCCTATCAATTACAAATTGGTTGTGTGCTTGAATGTCTTAAAGTGTTTTCTCCAAGGTTCTCCTTTGCTTCATGAAATCTTGGTCTTCCTCATCTAAGATAGTTCTTCATCAAACTCACATGATGCTTCCTCATATAATATTGGTTCTTCATTAGACTTAGGTAGTCCATACTTGTTGGCTTTGGATTAAGGTGTGATAAAAGCTTCCTTGTGATGTTCTTTGTCTTTGACTGCTTGAATCATTTATCAATGCCCTAAATCTAGCAGATTCTCTTCTATCACGTGTGTTGGGACTACAAAGGAACAACAACTTGTCCCAAGATACTAAAAGTTTAATTTTGGCCATTGTGGGGAAAAAACTCACATGCCTTAGTCCCTCTGACCATGGTTATCTTTGACAAGTTATCTCCTTAGGTTTGGACTAAAGGTGTTATGATCTAGTTATAGATCTTAGTATTAGTTTCCCCAATGCCCTTTCCAATTTGAAAATCAACCTTGGTTTTACAATTAAAACTTACGTTGGTTTCAATATCACTCATCCATATTACATATGCAACAAAAAGTTAAAATTGTTCAACTCCTTTGGGTCCTATTATTTTCATTGGATTACTTTTCCTCTTCGGCTTGTTTTAGTTAAGGTTTCTTGAAATCATCGATCTTTTTGCAAGCCCAATTTTCTTTGCTATGCTCTTTATCTCAATTGTTTTGCTCAATTTCATCCTCAATCTTTATAGCTATGTCAAGTGCTTAGTGCTTAGTGGTATGAATTTGGTGTGTGCTCTCATAATTGTGAGTGGAGGGCAAGCTAAAGCTCTCATAATTGTGATTGGAGGGTAGGCTAAAAGCTTGAGATGAACCAATTCATGCATTGTAGTTTTGGACTATTTACACAGATAGACGTGTCTATATCGAAATAGGGCTTCTAAAATTAAATTACCAATATATATTAGGTAGATGGTAAGGATTTACTTCCATGGAATATTCTAAAATATTCTTAGCAGTTAGTAATCAGAGACTAAATGTTGAGATATATCTCAAAAGTAGTAATGTTTTTTTTTTTTTTTTTTTTTTTTTAATACTTTTAATTAATTACAAAAAAAATTACTTAATTAATTACAACAAAATGTATATGAACCTGGAGTTATTGCTTTTTGAGAATGTGACATTAGAAAGTATGTAGTATCATGAGTTATTGCTTTTTGACCATGTGGTATTAGGAAGTCATGGTATCGTAACAAAATTTATTTACAAGTTAAAAATCTCCATGGTAAAGTGGGGGTGAATCTCCATAGATAAAAATAATGTTACATATTTTTTTAAATGTATATATGTTTAATTCATATAATAATTATTATTAGAATGAATAATAATAACTTAAATAAAAAATATAATTTATTTATTTATTATGATTTTTATAATCTTAACAATGTGAGATATATCATGAAATAAGTATTTTGATGTTTTCTAAACATTACCCATATAAATTATATAACTAAATACTATATATACTAACATTGACTTAACAATCTCTTCAAAATCATATTATTATACTATTTTTTACTTGCACCTACAACTTATGAACTCTATTAACTTCATAAAATCATAAAAAAAAAAAAAAATGGTTATAATATTAAATATTATTACACTACTCTTTTTTTGGCTTGCACCCACATCTTTTGAATTCTATCAACCTCATAAAATCATAAAAAAAATTGTTATAATATTAAATATTATTACACTACTTTTTTGCTTTGCACCCACAACTTTTGAATTCTATCAACTTCATAAAATCCTAAAAAATTGTTATAATATTAAATACCTCCTTCAACTCTAGTTGCTTATCAAACCTCCTTAAATAATTAATCACCACATGTAGCACTTGCTTATCAAACCTCCTTAAATAATTAGTCAGTAAATCGAATGAATTTATTGAATCCACACTGCTCTTCCTGTATGCTCCGTATGAGGATGAAATGTGGTGAGTCTAAATATTAAGACGGAGTAGAGTACATGTGTTCTCTAAAAGAGGTGCACGCACACTAATTATCTTCTTCAAGATATGAATGGTTACATGTTGAAGCAGACAGTTGTCTCCATGATATTAATCCTGTCTGTGAAACCATCTTCCAGCCCAAATATAAAAGCCAACCAAGTGTCCCTCTGCCAAACAGAGGCAAAATTTCCGAGGTAACGCCCACCGTGAGGCTCGAACCCACGACCAAAAAGGTAATAGAGCTAGACGGGCTGTGATAGTTTATCGCAACATAAAAGTATTTTAGAGTGTAAGGCGTGATTATAAACTATATAGTTGATGTTGTGGGGTTCGAGGCCCGGGCTTGAATCAACCGCAATATAGATGACCATCGTTTTCAATTATTAAAATTCCACATGTTTTAAAACTGTATCATAATTTGGCATATGTATTTTAAGGGTATGAAGATAAATATCCTAGTTGGTTGACAGAACACAACTACAAGACTGCTCTGGGGAGTGTGAGTGAGTGAGGGAGTTTCCATCTCAATAAGGTAGCCTACTTCTTTAAAGTATATGATGAACTATATGGGACATTGGAGGTCTTCCAATACTTTGTAACTCTCTCCGTTTAGGAGTTTATCTTTTCCACAAATAAGGACACAGGCTAACAAAGTGAAAATCTGCCCTTTATAATATATTAGTTGGTTATGAAATATTTCATGTCACATGGTTTTCCCGAAATACAATGGTCTTTTTATAATATATTACCTGGTTATAAAATATTAGAATTTCATGTCACATAGTTTTCTTGGTTTGTTTACACACTGAGTTGTATAGAGTTACCTACATTGTAGTATTTTTGATGTTCTAATTATATGTAGGTATGTAGAGAGATTGTGATCAATTATTGAACTCTAGAATATGGTGGCTTTGTGCATTTAAATGACAAATTGAATTGTAACAAAAGAGAGGCTCCTTTTTAAAGTGTAATTGGAAACAAATTACAATGTAAACATTTTATGGTCATTAACTTTTTTTGCTTCTTCAGTAGAGGTTGCTCAATTTAATTCTCCAACCCACCCAAAGTGTTTTTGGGTGCAGCCTATCGCTTTGTCCCTTATGTTACCATAAATGAGAAATAGGAAACGAAACAAGAAATGACCACTGAATGAGAAACAAACTTTGGAGGTTTCACATTCAAGAAACGAGGAGAGAGGAAAAAACAAAAAAAAATGTGAAAACATAAAACAAAGCATTCATCATCAACATTCTTGAATACTATAGTTCAGAGGCAGTTGCTCATAGGCTTTCATTGCTCACATGGGCCATTCTCAAATACCCATGTTTGATCCTCTAATCTAGCAAATACAATAATGAAGAAAACCTTGGCACCAAATTCAAGCTTGATTTGGCCTTTGCATTTCCACTTGATTTGAACCTAGTGAGAGTGGGATTTTTTTGAAGGTTATATTCCTCCAAATTTTCAGACGAGTACATGATCTCGCATATACGGTATATATTCTCCAATGTGACTTAAATGGACTTCAAATTTGGCGTCTATTGTAGCATTTGGTAGGAAGTTATTGGGTTGTAGTTTCCCTAGTTGGTAACAAGATAGTGGAGACTGAACTGATCTCCATTAGGAATAGAGCCAAAAGTAGATGGTTATCTTGAACTGTTATGTAGCAACCCCTTGTCTATCCGGAAGAGGTTACTAGGTTTCTTGACTCTTTATTTTGGTTCTGTTCTCCATGTCAAAAGGTTATGTATAGTTATAATCCTATTTTTAGCTTGGTACCAACTTCTCTATTCAATTGCAGTTTCACAGCGCTTAGTGACAATCTCAGTGAGGGTATTCAAAGAAATAAGGATTGGTCATAACAACTACTTAGTCCTTAAAGAGGTATAGAAGTAGTATACAAGGAGATACCTTACTGTCCTAGGGGTCTTATAAGCCATTTGTAAACTTTCACACATATGGAGGTAACTTTAGCTTATGGGATAATAACAGTGCCCTAAGCTTCAGTATCCCCCATGGAAACAAAATCCATAAGAAGTCTTGCAATCTTGTAACTCTAGTAAATAATTATAGTCAATCAAATACCTCAAAGTGGCCATTGGGGTGAGACTCATAATTTTCCTCCCAACCATAGGCAAGTTGCCAACAGTATAACTTCCACCCCCTAGCTGATGAAAACTATCTCAATATCCAGAATAGGGATTCAAAATGTTTGACCCACCTCCACCCTACATGTAGATGCTCAGTTATATGCTAGTACAAGGGTTCCAAAGGTAATTCCTCCTCCACCCCTTAGCCCATGAGGGATTCCAAAGATGAAAACTTCCATCCTCAGTTATTTCGTGTGCCACTCAATTACTAATATCATCATCAAAATTAAGGATCTCAAGTCTAGTCATCAAGGGCGTCCTAGTTGTTAAGGACTCCAAAATATACAGGAAAGAGGACTAACTAAAGCAACTATCAACTCCACATTCGTTGAGACAGTAATCTATTTGCATGGAACTATTTTAGTTAGCAAATTGTGAGGATTATTTTCATTTAAGTGCTTCCAGGAAGCACCTTCTTCATTTTTAACCCTTATAAGATTCAAATGGGCATTGAGACATAGTCAATGATTTTCCTCCCAACCATTTGATAGAATCCTACTACAATTGTCACCCCCTATCTCAAGAAGACTGTCCCAATAACCAAACATTCAAGGATTCTAGAGGTCTAGTCCGACCTCCACCCTTCTAGCATAACAATGTTTAGGTACATGGACTCTAGAGGTCTAACCCGACCTCTGCTCTTTTTCCATGACAATGTTCAAGTGCAGGGACTCCAGAGTTATAATTTGATCTCCACCCTCACAAGGACTTCAGAGATCTAATCAGATCTCCACCCTTTCGGCATAACACATTCAAGTACAGGGACTTTAGAGATCTAACCTAATCTCCAACCTCACACGGACTCCAGAGATCTGATCTGATCTCCAACCTTCCGATATATCAGTACAGGGGCTCCAGAGATCCAATTTGATCTCCACCCTCACAAGGATTCCGTAGATCTAATATGATCTCCAACCTTCCAGCATAACATCATTCAAGTACAAGGACTCCATAGATCTAATCTGATCTCCACCCTCGCAAGGACTCCAAAGATATAAATATGAGCTTCACCCTTCTATTATAACAATACATGGACTCCATAGATCTAAGTTTCTCTCCACCCCTCTGGCATAACAGTGCAGGGACTCCAGAGATCTAATCCGATCAACACCCTCACATGGACTCCAGATATCTAATCCGATCTCGACCCTTCTGGCATATCAATGTTAATAGTTTGCACGAAGATTAATAAAAACATAAGTCACTACTGTGGGTATCACATATTAGTAATGTCTGCAGCAGAGTCATTATGGACCACAACCCATAAATAAATTACCTACCTGACTCATAAAATATTTTACAACACCAAGCCTTCACAGTTCCTGGTGATCTAAGCTCGTTGAGGCCTAAGGCCTTATAACCATATTACTAACCAAAAAGTAGAATTACCTCTAGCATAGAGTTTACAACATATACTTTTTCATGACCCATAAGATACATTGGATCACCCTCTACTATGAAAGTAGGGATTCTCATATTTTTATGGTGTACATTCCAGGTGGTTCACATTTGTTTAATTATGTGTAAACTAGGTTCATTTAAGAATAAGGTCCTTAACTCTCTTCCCAACCATTGACAATATGCCAACATAGCAATTTTCGAACAAGCAAACAACGAAGTGAATCTACGTGAATCTATGTGCCAAACTTGCTTAAGTTTCCAATGGTTAGGATTTTTATCCCACGACATGGAACTGTTATGGGTTGTCAAATTCACAGGCAGAGAAAAAACCCAACTCACAAGGTGCAATGGCTGTCGTAGGTCTCAACAATTTGCATGGTTGTTACTATCAATGTTCTTTCACTTTGGTCATAGTTTGTAGCATTTCAATCTAAATACATAATGTTGTTAGAGAGGGCATATATCTATATCTATATATATATATATATATATATATCTATATTAATATATATATATATATAATATATATATATATATATATTATATATATATATATAAAAGCAAATAAGGACATAACCTAAGAATCAAATGGCATCAAACCTCATCTCAGGTCAAGCTTAAATTATTTAAGAGCACAAGACAATAGATAACTTGATTGCCTTAAGAGTTATTCATAAGAATGTACAAAAATGGAAATTCCCCTTATCGGATTGTGGCTTATTTGTCATAAACCAATTAAAGCAGCACAACTCCAAATGCAAACACATCAAGATTTAAGGACATCAATCCATTAGTAAGATTTTATAGAGCCATGTATCCCTGTGTGCCTAGTGCCCTAATGATGTAAATCGAGGTGCAATGACATGATAGTTTCTACAATCGCATTCTTAGTCAATTCTGAACTACAATGAATTTGTATTCTAGAAGAGGCCTTCTTCCACACAACTTTCATGAGGGATTCCAGAGGAGGTCTTCCTCCACCCATAGTCAATCCAAAAACCCAATAGGGCTAGACAATTGCGTGTTCTTCACTAAGGGGCTAGGGTTAGGTTTATTGTGCAATGTTTAATAAGAAAACTTTACTAGGTGTCCATACCGCACCTGTTGGAAGGTGGCTATGCCACATACATGACTGCAAGGTTCCTAATTCTTGGAAAGTAAAACTATCCCAACAATTATAAGGTTAAGAGGACACGACTTTAATATTTTTTCCCTCTGATGGGTAAGGGTAGCCATTTCCACAACACTATTGAATGGTTACTCTACCACCTGTATTTTTTTTATAGATGTTTGGGAAATAACAATGCTAAGAAGAGAGTCAAGGTCATGATTTCACCACGATGTTATGACCTAGAATCCAGTTGCTAATTGGATGCAGATAAATGGCAGTCTAATGCAACAAATGCAAAATGTACAATTTAGTAGCATGATAGAGGCTTACATCTGATACCGTAATTCAATTTGTTGTCCTCGTGGTGCAGACCCCATGATATTCAAGTGTGACTCCTCCTTGCAGCAAGACCCTTCGAGTTGAATACCGAGCAACCTTCTTGACTTTGATCATCATCTCCTTGTCTTGCCTTCCCCTTTACTCACCTCTCGGTTCCTTCTCCCTTGCTCTCCTCTCATTATGCTCTTCTGCTTCTTGTCCCTCCCTTTTCCCCTTGTCCCGATTTCTCCCCTTTTTCTATTGTTCGCTCCATGCTTTTGGTTAGCTAGGGCCTGGGTAATTGGATTTTCCATTTCCTTCCATTTTGCCTCCCTTTTTCTCCCCATCTTTCATTTTCCCTTTTCCTAGGTCTGTTCTAGAATCGACAAGGTGTGAGGGAAAAAAAATAATTTTTTCATGTGTGCTAATAGGTTGTAAAATGTTTTTTCGCCCTTGTTAGTTGCATCCGGGCTAATAAACCCTATGCTTGTGAGTCTCTTCTAAAGTCTTGGGTTGAATTATTTTCGCCTTGAACCATACAAGTTGAACTATATGCACCTTTGTCCCTCTGATTGATAAAATTCCTTTATAACCTTATATCGTGCCCCTTCTGTAAAGTCATATGTCTTTAGATATTTTTGGTCTAAGTTGAACTTTGGTTACTATCTTCACCTAGATGTTGTTGAGTTTCCACCTAACTCCCCCTACTTAATGGAATACGTTAGCAATTTTATGTATCTAAAGTTTTCTCCCAAAATTAACGTTTCGTGGGTTAGAAAAATGTGCAATCAATAATTATAAGTGGCTACCTTAAAGAAGGACCATTGTTGAAGCCTCATTAATGGAGGCTCGATCAATGGTTAGGGTTTTGATTCAATTAGACATTGTTCATTATTATTATTTGTGGGCATAGTGTATTTATGATCTTCCCCCCTATACACAAGGATAATTGAGAAGTTTTTTCCATAACCATGCAAGTGAAACTTCAACATGTACATCAAGACAACCACAAAATATTTATCATTTTTATACAATGCAAGGTGACGTGAAAACATTTACACTATACACATGAATGTACTAAGATTAGGACCATTAGCATCACATCTACATATTTACCACATGATCAGGGTCATTATAACCCCTCCCCCTTGAGGGGAACTTTGTCCTCGATGTCCTATGGCTATATACAATGAAAAAAAACATGTAGTGTATTAGGCATATTGTTCATGGAGTTGGTTGATAGTTTAGGGATCTTGATCTAAGGTTCATATGAAAGGTTCATCACTCAAATTTATGGCCTGTGAATGATACACCATTATTATTTCTTTCTTTGAGTTCGTTGTTGGTTGAAACATTATTTTGTGCACTAGGCTCTAAGTGATATCTTCCTGAACACATTCTCTGATCTATATTGTTCATACTTGCATCAACATTGTCATCTAACTCAATTTCTCATGAGTCTCCTTTCAGGACTAATCATAATAACTAATTTCACGAGGACTAATCATAATGACTAATTTATCATGGATTTATGGGACTCGCACGGACAAAGTAACATAATAAAAAAATTTTATTTTAAACTTTGGGAGCTTAGGATTATCTAAAGTTACCAAATTGGTCATGAATATGAACAATTCTCTTAGCAATAACTAAATTTGATTAGTTGTCATGATATTCCTATAAGAGTGTGTGTCTATCTTATGGAACAGTAAAGGGCATGCTGCTTTCGTATGGCTAGTAACCAAATTTTATTAGGGAAGGCAATTTGAGATCATCAAGGCCAATTACTTCATGGCCAACAAGAGTTACATGAGGCCTATCACTTGGATTAATGTAGGTAAATTTAAGGTTGCAAAGCCCATTACAAAAGAGCTGGAGAGGCTAGTTCTTTAGGCCTACTTCTTGAAGACAAAACACTCACATATTTCCTACCAACTAAAATAGAAAGTCATAAATTTTCCAAGTTTATGATAGCTCATGGGACATTTATACTTTCCCCAATAGATCTTGGGCTATGCTACACAACAATCCCAAAACCAGGACATGTTTCATAGCCTTCTCTGCCTTCCACCATGAAATTTCATGGGTGATATCCAAAACTTTTGGGTCAACTCATAAACTTTTGGATGGTTATTTTGCCCATACCTTTGGGTCAAGTTTGTACGCTTTCCAACCACTCATAATTGTGGGAGTGGTTAGTTCAACTACCGATTTCTCCACCATCTTATTTCCTGTAACTCAAGTTTTACATTTTTAGGTTGAAAAAAGAATTATGGCAAGGACTATTTTTGTAGGTATAATTCCTTCCATTCTCCCTTTGCCAACTCCCACTCATGGCTCAAGGTTTATACCAATGTTTCATCCTTCATCAATGGTTTGTCATTGTCATAAAAAGGCAATACATATTGTTTCAGGGTCAATCCATCCCACATATACTTTCCCTCATGGTGGAAAATCAAGAATGTTATAAATTAAAACTTAAGTGGGGTGGGTATAACATAAAGCTTGGTTCTCCAAAACAAAGTACTAAGTCGTTAATTTTGTTATGAGAGTGATTCAAGAGAAGGATTTTAAAATTTCTAATATTAAACTCTAAAATGTTTAACTTTTGGGCTAAATAATCTTGGATTGGGAACAAATTGAAGTCACTTAAGCTAGATTATTAAAGTTCAGAAAATAAGATAAATTGTTTATTTTGTTAAGAAATCGGTTCTAGGAAATGATTTCAGCGCGTAGAAGCAACATTAAGGAACATGAATACCAGTGCATTAGGAAGTGAGTAGAGATGTTTTAATTCCTATGTCACACACACCATAACTTGTGCAAATTGTTGTACTTAGAAGAATAAAATAATGACATTTGAATAGAAAGGTGCACAATATGATTCTTTGGTCTTTCTTGTGTTTCCATCAGCATAAGCCACCTTCAATAAGGGTGAAATGGTTGGATTTTGTTATATGTAGGTATTGTGATAAATAACTAAATGCATGGTTTTGAAGAATGCCAATTTTCCTTGTGTGTTCGGACTACATGAAGAATTCAATGAGGCTCTCTGCTCTCAACTATTTTGGAGTGGTGTACATACTAACTCATGATTCAATTGGTCTAGTGGAAGATGGCCCAACACACCAGTCAGTCGAGCATCTTACAGGTCTGTGAGCCGTATCTAATCTGCTATTCTTTAGACTTGGTGATGGCAATGAAATAGTAAGTTCATACAGAGTAGCAATTGGATACAGAGAAGGACCATTTGTAGTCGCATTGTCTAGGAAAAAGTTGGTTGCGAACCTAGCAGGGACAACCATTGAGGGTGTGATTATGTGATCATTGGCTTATCAAAGCTAGTTAATGATTAAATCAAGAAGCCCTATTAGTATATTCGGGAATTGTATATTTTGACAATATAATTTCTTCGTTCACAAAACTGCATGATTGTGTAACCATGGAATATGAATGATACCATAGTGAGTGTATAAAACTCATGAAATTTGATAGGAAATTCCAACAATGAAACCTGATATTAGAAAACACATTCGAGGTTTAACGACATCATTTCTACCCTTGTGGATTATTCATTTTTCTAATTTGATAGTGTAACCCAACTTTCCTAAAAAAGAATAAGTCAAGTTTTATCATCTATAGTGTTGTGATGTAAATGATTAGCAACCATGACATTATATATCCTATTTCCTAAATTTTCGTTCTCAGTAAGATCTTGACCATAAAAACTTCCACTATCTGATGATGGATTCTTAGTAACATGATCATTTTTAGGAATTGCAGACTCTTGGTCATATTTATGGAAAAAAATAACTATTGGGGAGTTGTTCACGTTGATTATCCACATCATCTTGAGAGTGCCTACTTATTTTTCCTTTCCATAGACACATCGTTAGCCAAGGAAGAAATTCCAAAGTTACACCAACGGCTTAAACCTAGACAAACCCCCTTAATGGGTCCATCTATCACATTATTCTTGAATCTTATCACCTGTGTTGATTCTTTTGTAGGACACCACCCATGGAAAATTCCCTTTTATTTGCCTCCTTGACATTAATTTTCATGTAATTTACCATGCTTTCAAGGTGACTTCCATTATTGCAAAGGCTTCTAACATAAGTGTAGTGCTTTGTTGTTAACGATATTTGAGGAGTCATAGGAAATAAATGGTGTTCTATCACCTGGTAAAGTAAGTTTCATTCTCAATAACCCAACACTTTAATAGTCAATCAACAAGTGTATTATCCAATCATCACTAAAAGAGAACAATTAGACAACCTTCAACAAAAATAATTTGCCAAAAAAATCCTCATAATGACATCATATTACATCGTAGATTAAAAAGATGGTTGCATGCCTCACATACTCTCTTACAAACATAAAATAGCCCACACTTGTGTAAATGGATTAATAACCAAACTACACTAGTAGTTGTACGTGGCAACCCTAAATATCAAGTTGTCTTTACTCCATTAACTTGAAAAATGATTGCGGGAGTACAAGTCACCATGGGAATATGGGAGTGATAGAGCATGCAACATATACCCATGGATTAAATACTTAGACTATCATGGGGATGTGTTGTGGCATTCCAACATATGATGGAAATTATTTCCCTTACTGTTGGAGTATGATTGCATAACACATGTATATTTAGGTGTATGATATTCATGTCTTATAGGTCTAAGAAAAGTCAACCCTTCAACAGATATTGTCAAAATATGTAGTATATAAGGACATATCCCATCTACTCTAAAGCGAAACCTCACCACATAAAAAAACAACCTTTCATATCGTTCAAATGTGTTCTACTGTAGTCATGGAAAATTGCATTTTCAGACAAATCTCTAATCTCTAACACTGTAGTTTGTGACTCAGATTTAGCATGGAAAACATTTGCATATGTTGCTGGTTTGAATAGCCCTATGTGGGAAACTCTCCCATCTTCCTTGGCACAAGTAACATTTCAATAAGACAAAAACCTAACCTTAGAACTGTGTGGAACAACAAACGCATGAGGCAAAACATCATGCTAGAAACGATTTATTTTTGTCATATATAATCTTGAGTTGGGAACGGTGAATAATGAATATGAAAAAAATGTCCAAGAGACCATATGTTAGATTAAAAAAGGCACTGTAGGATCTACACTCCTTCAACTTTGTCATTTCTAGGGTTTTCATAAACCAGTAGAGTGATGAATTGTTGGATAGTAACTATGGGTCATTCATATGCTTTTCGTTGTAGCTAGAATTAGGTAGACTATAAATGTCCATAAGTTGACAAGCTAAGAAGACATATTAAGCTTATTAAGAAGGTTGTATATGTAAGTTTGTCGACCAACCAGACTAATCCTTGAAATTCAGATCTATCCTTGAAGATTATGAGTGTACCTTTACAAGACAAGAGGAGATATACCCTGGCATTAACTTCCATATCTTCTAAAGAGGGACATAGTACGTAGAACAATTGAGAAACCTACTTTGCAACAAAGTTTCAAAGAACAATGGAGTTTCCCAAATCCCAAAAACCTTTGGAAAAATCCATACTCTCAATCTATTGCTCTAAATATATGTAGAACCAAAAATTTATTCACCTTCTCGTGCCTTATGATGTTAGCATATAAAACCCTATAGTGGCTATGATAGCATAACACTAATGACATGCATCTATACTCAGTTTTTAAATAGAGCCCATTAGGTTTGAGTGTTGAACCTGAAATATATGATACCACTTGTAACAACCCCTTGTCTGTCTAGAAAAGGTTACTAGGTAACCTGACTCTTAAGCATGGTTACAATAATGGGGTAGTTGTCTCTTTTTTTTTTCTCTTCATGTCATAAGGTTATGTATAATTATAACCCTCTCTTTAGCTTGGTATCTTCTTCTCTATTCAATTGTAGTTACACAATATTTAGTGACAACTGCAGTGAGGGTATTCAAAGAAATAAGGACTGGTAATAATAAATTCTTAGTCCTTAAAGAGGTATAGAAGTAGTAGACATGGAGATACCTTATTTTCCCAGGGGTCTTGTAAATTGTTTGTAAAGTATCACACATGTGGAGGTAACTTTAGCTTATGGGCTAATAACAATTCCCTAAGCTTCAGTATCCCCCATGGCTACAAAATCCATAAGAAGTCCTACAATCTTGTAACTCCAGTAAATAGTTATAGTCAATCAGATACCTCAGAGTGGGCATTTGGGTGAGGCTCATAATTTTTCTCCCAACCATTGGCAAGTTGCCAACAATGCAGTTGCCGCCCCCTAACTAATGAAACCTATCCCAATGTCTAGACGAGGGATTCCGGAAGTCCAACCTACCTCCACCTTGCATGGATATGCTTAGTTATAGGTTAGTACAAGGATTCCAAGGTAATTCCTCCTCCTCCCCTCAGCGCATGAGGGATTCCAGAGATGAAAAATTCCATCCTTAGTTAATTCATGTGATGCTCAATCACTAATTTCATCAACGTAATTAAGGATCTCATGATTGGTCATCAAGGGAGTCCCAATTGTTAAAGATTCCCAAATATGTAGCAAAGAGGAGCAACTGAAGTAACTATTAGCGCCACATTCCTTGAGACAATAAACTATTTGCATTGAATTATTTTAGTTAGCAGATTGTGAGGATTATTTTCATTTAAGTATTTTTAAGAAGCACCTTCTTCATTTGTAGCCCTTGTAAGATTCGTATGTGTTGGGTTGTGTTATATTCTTTCCACGACTAGCCCACGTAGTTAACCCGGGGGTTAGAAGGGGGGCGGAGCCCCCCCTTCATTGCACCTATTGCGTAGCGGGGGGAGTCACAGGGGGTTTGAGGGGTGCAGGTAACCCCACTTTATGGGGTCCGGGGCAGCACCCCAAAAATTTTTGGTTTTGGACCCTATATTAGGTTGGACAGACCTAACTATGGTTTTGTGCATGTTTTTCACACATGGTTTTGGACGCGATGGTTTTTGGTCCATGGTTTTGGACACGATGGTTTTCAGTCCATGGTATTGAATGCTTCAATATGTATAAATATGTATTGTAACAATGAAAGGAACATAATGAAAAATCAAGCTGGTAGTCCCAGTTTTGAGATCTAGGGTAAAATCTCTGTGTATATGTGTTTTATATGTTATGCTCTCACATTGTTTATTTTCTGTGTTCTAGAATTCGTATGCAGGTAATTTTTGTACGGGGTTAAAACCTGCATTTGGTATCAGAGTTGTTTTGGCTTCAAGGGGATGCCTTTGTTGCTGAGGGGTTTCACTCGGGCCTGTGGTAGACCCTATTCAGTGGGAGGTTTGCGGGATCGATTCTAGTGGTGAAAGAAGATGGCGAGCAGTGGAAATATAAAGATCGAAAAATTTAATGGTCAGAGTTTTGAGTTATGGAAACTCAAGATGGAGGATCTATTAGTGGATGAAGATCAATGGATCGTGGTAGATCCAGGTACTAAACCAACGAGAGTGTCCGATGAAGAATGGAAGAAGTTGGATTAGAAGGCAAAGAGCACAATACAATTGTGTGTCTCAGATTCAATATTGCTGAATGTATCAGGGGAAGCTACGACGAAGGATTTGTGGGACAAGTTAGGGAGTTTATACCAATCTAAGTCTCTAGTGAATAAACTGTTCCTACGGAAAATGCTGTATAACCTGAGGATGAAAGATGGAGACTCAGTGAAAAAGCATCTGAATGCATTTAATACAGTGGTAAGTTAGTTATCATCTATTGATATTAAAATTTTAGATGAAGATAAATGCATTAGTTTGTTGTGTTCTCTGCCAGATTTGTGGGATAGTCTGGTTATTGCAATTGGTAGCAATGCAACTGCCTTGCGGTTTGATGAAATAGTCTCATCCTTGCTGACAGAGGAGATGAGACGAAAGAATATGGAGAGCCAAAATGGTGATGCCTTGTCTGTACAAGGATGGTCCCAGAATAGAAACAAAAAAAAGTCATCGAGTGGGAGATCTAAATATAGAGGGAGATCTAAATCTCCAGGAAAAAATGTAAAGGTGGTGTGGTGGAAATGCAGAAAGGAAGGGCACTACAAAAGGGACTGTAAAACTAAAGCTCCTGATAAAGGAAAGGGATCTGATGATGCTCCTTTTGCAGAGGCGAAAACCACCTCAGATGAAGGTGGGGATGTGTACTTGGCTTCTTCAAGTACACATGTAGATCATGAGGCATGGTTGATTGACTCAGGTGCGTCCTTTCACTTCACTCCCCATAGAGAGTGGTTCTGCGAGTATGAGAAATACGATGGTGGTGATGTCTTCTTAGGAGATGATAGGAAGGCTAGAATCATTGGTCGCAGAAAAGTGAAGTTGAAGTTGCAAGGTGGAAGGGTTAGAACTCTTTCAGGTGTTCTACATATTCCTGCATTGGCCAGAAATCTGATTTCTGTAAGAAAGTTGGATGATGCAGGTCTAAAGACAATGTTCGAGAATGATACCTGCAACGTGGTTCAAGGAGCACTGGTATTGATGCGGGGAGTTCAGATTGGAACTCTGTACAAGCTGCAAGGTAGCACTATTGTTGACGAGTGCAATAGTTCTATGGTTCCTAAAAATGGAGCAGAGAATCTAGTGGTCTCTGGAGAGAAGACCATGTTGTGGCATCAAAGGCTTGGACATATTGGAGAGAAGGGCCTTCAAATACTTTATGGTAAAGGTATGGTAAAAGGTATGAGTAATAGCTCTCTGGATTTTGATTTCTCTGAAAATTGTGTATATGGGAAGCAAAATCGGGTGAGTTTCCCCTCTGGTGGTAAGAGGACGAAACAAATATTAGAGCTTGTGCATAGTGATGTGTTTGGACCTTTGAAAGTTCCATCACTGGGTAATTCTGTGTACTATGTATCATTTATCGATGACTTCTCAAGGAATACATGGATATATTTACTTAAGAAGAAATCTGAAGTCTTTGACAGGTTTAAAGAATTTAAGGCTCTGGTGGAAAATCAGAAAGAGAAGAAGATAAACTTGCTGAGCACCGATAATGGTGGAGAATTTTGTAGCAAGGAATTTGAAGAATTCTATAAGAAGTGTGGTATAGCACAGCAGAAGACTACTCCATATACACCTCAGCAAAATGGAGTCACCAAAAGAATGAACAAGACGTTGATGGAAAGGGCAAGAAGCATGCTCAGTGGTGCCAGGTTAGGACAGGAATTTTGGACAGAGGCGGTGGATACTGCATGTTACTTGGTCAACAGGTCACTTTCATCAGCATTGGAGGATAAGACTCCACAAGAAGTATGGACTGGTAAGAAACCCTCTCTTTCACATGTGAGGTATTTGGATGTGATGCATATGTAGATGTTCCAAAGGAAAAATGAACCAATTTGGATAGTAAATCTTAAAAGTGCATGTTTATTGGGTATAAGGATGGTTTAAAGGGTTATAAGCTTTGGAACCCAGTAACAAGGAAGGTTGTGTACAGTAGAGATGTGGTGTTCAGAGAGTTGAAAGATGTTATTAAACATGAATTCCAACCAAAGGAACCTGTGAAGATAGAGTTTGAACTAAAGGAGGAAGAATCAGACTCTGTAGTAGAGGAGGAATTAGAAGATGAAGAGCCACAAACTCTGGTTGTGAGAAGATCAGTTCGAGAAAGAAGGCATCCAGAAAGGTATAGTCTATCTGCTTTCTGTTCAAATTTTGCTTTGTCTGTTGCTGATGATGATCCCAGAACTGTGACAGAAGCAGTGGATTCAGAGGATGGAAAACTCTGGAAAGAGGCCATGGTTGATGAAATGGCATCTTTGCACAAAAATGAGGCTTGGGATCTACTGGAGTTGCCGACTGGAAGGAAACCCATTGGCAGCAAATGGGTGTTCAAGAAGAAGACAATGCAGAAGGGAAGGTGGAGAAATACAAAGCTCGGTTGGTAGCAAAAGGTTATTCCCAGGTGTCGGGAATTGATTTTGGTGATATTTTTTCTCCTGTTGCCAAGGTAACTTCTATTAGATTACTTTATCTGTTGCTGCTGCTTTTGATTTTGAGGTAGAACAGATGGATGTGAAGACAACATTTCTTCACGGGGATTTGGAAGAGGAAATCTACATGAAGCAACCTGAAGGCTTTGCGGTGAAGGGTAAGAAAGAACTAGTATGCAGTTAAAGAAGTCTCTGTATGGGTTAAAACAGTCACCAAGGATGTGGTATCAGAAATTTGATACATTTATATGGGACTTGGCTTTCACAACCAGAAGCAAGCAAGATCATTGTGTGTACTAACCTTTTTTATTTTAAATTAATTGGTGACCGTGTTATTTATCTGGTCTTGTATGTGGATGATATGTTGCTTGTTGGAAATGACAAAGAAATTATCCAGGATTTGAGACCCAATTGTCCTCCAAATTCGACATGAAAGATCTCGGTGCTGCAAACTATATTTTGGGCATGGAAATTAAAAGAGATCGGGCAAAGAGGAAGCTCTGTTAAACCAGAGGAAGTATGTTGAGACAATAGTGCAAAGGTTTAATATGCAGGATAGTAAACCGGTGAAGGTTCCTATTCCTGTAGGTGTGAGGTTATCTGTTTGACTAGTTCCCAAGACACAGAGATGAGGAAGGAGGACATGTCCAGTTGTTCCATATGCAAGTGCAGTCGGTAGTTTGATGTATGCAATGGTCTTTGTACTAGACCGACTTGCACATGCAAGTGGAGTATTGAGCAGGTTTATATGTCAAAAACCAGCGGAACGGAAGCACTAGACAGTAGTGAAGCGCGGTTTTCGGTATTGTTGGCCACTAGTGATTATGGTTTGTGCTACCAAGGAAGACCAGGATTGGACGAAGTGTTGGATATTCATGGCTTTGTTGATGCAGACTGGCTTGGAGATCTGGATTAGAGAAGATCTACAAGTGGGTATGTGTTTAACCTATTTGGAGGTGCAGTCAGTTGGATGAGTAAGAAACAATCTGTAGTGGCACGATCAACTACAGAGGCAGAATACATGGCAGCCACTCATGCAAGCAAGGAAGCAGTTTGGTTGCAGAGATTGTGTTCAAGTATGGGGTTAGTACAGGGAGCTATAGGGATAGACTGTGACAGCCAAAGTGCAATTTTCTTGGCAAAGAACCCTGCTTATCATTCAAAGACAAAGCACATTGATGTTCAGTATCACTTTGTGAGGGATATGATAGAAGACAAAAAGGTGTGCTGGTAAAGGTGGACACTTTGAAGAATACTGCAGATGCATTGACAAAATCTGTGAGCTCTGAGAAGTTCTCTTGGTGTAGAGAAACAATGGGCATTTCAGGGCTGGAAAAATGACTAAGCTCTCCTGTGGCCCCTTGTGGAAAGAAAACAACAAGAGGGAGATTGTTGGGTTGTGTTATATTCTTTCCACGACTAACCTACGTAGTGAATTGGGGGCGTGGAGCCCCCCTTCGTTGCGTCGATTACGCAGTGAGGGGGTCGCAGTGGGGGCGGAAGCCCCCCCTGTCCAGGGGGTTTCAGGGGGGCGAGTAGCCCCCCCCTACGTGGTCCGGGGCAGTGCCCCGGGAAAAATTTTTTTGGACCCTATATTAGGTTGGGCGAACCTACCTATGGTTTTTGGTCCATGGTTTTGGACATGATGGTTTTTGGTCCATGGTATTGGATGCTTCGACATGTATAAATATGTATTGTAACATCGAAAGGAACATAATGAAAAATCAAGGTGGTAGTCCCGGTTTTGGGATCTAGGGGAAAATCTCTATGCATATGTGTTTTATGTGTTATGCTCTCGCATTGTTTATTTTCTTTGTTTTAGAATTTGTATGCAGGTAATTAATGTTTAGGTTTAAAACCTACAGAACCATCAAAACTCATATTCCATAGAGGTTCAATAAGAGTGTTTCATTCTATTGTTTGTGTTTGGTTTGGATCTATTTTAGAAATCTCAGTTTCTACTTTGATCACCTAAGTGTGGATGTCTCCATCATTATAAAGAATGAAAGATTCTAAATCTGAGTGGACAGAGTAAAGAGGAAAGTTGTGAGGCTTATCTTGACTACTCACCATGAATCTCATCAAAGTTTCCCTATATAATCTTCTTTGATGACCAAAAACTGGTATGGTGGCAAATTTCATATCCATCTGTAAGGTACATTGTAATTTTTCTCCCCATGAGTGTGACAACAACATGCCATACTTAGGGGGAATATTTGTAACCACTATGTCCATTATTAGACTTTTGGCCAGGATTTGAGCTAATGTAACACACAGGTCTTTGATTCAACCTAGACATCTTACTTTGATATAATCAAAGGAATATAAGTCTTTATAAGGCCTGGTAATGTCAAGTCCTAACTTTTCCATAACATGCATTAAATTGTGGGAAGCCCCTAAATCTAACATAGAATTATGGAGGATATTATCATGAATATTTAGGCTAACATAGAATGGAGGAACTCCTCCTTCCTGTGTTTTGCCATCAACTTCTAACCCAAATAAGAGTTCAAGCTGGTCATCATTCAAATTTACAGAGTTTGTGTTTTCCCCTATGTTTAGAGCTTTCATCACTTGGGGTCTGTACATATTTTTATTCATTAACTCTGTAAGACGAATATGGATTTTGAGTTTTTCTCATTCATTCTCAATGTTGAATGATGTTTGAATCTTAATCAGGTTGGGAAGATCAGATTGATCTTTAATTTCTTTTTTTATAGCCTCTTTTCGTTGACTTGTGGTTGGGATATCAATTTGAGTAGTTTTAGAAACACTATCAACTATCTTTTTGGTAGGATATTCTACTCCCTTTTTTCCATAATTATCAACAGTCTTCAGGAAAACTATCTGTGGTTTTCTCAGGATCAGTTTCAAAGGATTTTTTAATAGTATTCTTAGAGTTTTTTTTGTTGAGAGTGTATGAATTCGTTTTTCTCATATGGTTATACTGCCTATGGAATTCCTTGATGGCATTTTCAAAACCTTGTAATTTCTTGCTCCTCTTGAGTGAGAAAAATAGTTTCATTATCATTTATTCCCATCATATTTATTTGACTATCATCCAAACCTTCAATAATATTACCCTCATCATCAGTATATTTTTCTTGAAAAGGAGGCCAGACCTACTAGTCTAACACCTTTTTTTCTCATTGTTTGATTTGGGGAACATTCCTTCTGAAGTTTTGAGTCCTATTTTGAGGGGCAGTTTGATTTTCTCTCATTTGAGCTTGGTCATTTATGTTTACTCTTTGCATCATTTTTTCCACTACCCTTACTAGGTTATCAATTTTCTGATCAGAATTAGAGTGGAAGGCTCTTATTTAATGGTAACCTTGCATTCAAATTTTATGGAATTGGCTTTCATTTCTTCCAAAGTTGTCCGGTCTCTTTCTAATTTGATATTCCATGTCTACATCAAAACCATCAGGAAAATCAATCAGAGCAAGACCAGGGGAGGGTTTGATGTCTATAGCAACTACATTGTAAACAATGTTAAACCATTCACAGTATTCCTCCATAGTTTCATTGGGATTTCTTTTTAGTCCTTTGTATTCATTCAGGAGGTGAAGTGGATTTTTCTTGATTTCCAATCTAGCTAAGAAAGTTTGATGGAATGCATCAAGGTTGGCTATACTTCCTACAAGTAATTTCCTAAAGAATTTTTTGACATCACCTCCTAGACTTTGAGCAAACACTCTCATCTTTACATCAGACTCATCTACTTCCCGAAGGTCAAAAACATCATGCATTCTATCCACATGTTGCTGAGCAGTATGAGAACCAGCGTTATTAAAGATCATAATTTTATATTGATAATCTCCAGGCATAGCATTTATCTGGCCTGGTAACACCAAAGGTGCATACCTACCTTCCATAGCTAGTATGAGAGATTGATTAGAAGATGGACCTGAGGTAGGTGTAGTTGTGATAACTACAGGGATAATAGGAACAATAGTGTGATATATTATAGGTGAAAAAGTAAAGACTATAGAATGAGTAGGACTAGGGGGTTGTATATTAATAGATTGGGAAGATTGGGTGGACAAAGAAGTTGCTTCAGCTGTTAAAGCTGAAAATTCAAGAGTTTGTTGAATATAACATTCATCAATGGCTTGGTTCAAAACTGAAACTAGATCTTGTAATTTATCAAATTGATGTAGGTATTCTAGATCAAGATCTAATTCAGGAGATTGAGTTTGAGGTACATATGGTTGTAGTAAAGCTTGATCAATGACAATTTGATTTATAAAGCTCTCAGATTTTGTCCTAGACAAACTATGATGGAAAGATAAATCAAACTCTATTTTCAAACTTCTCTGGAAGAGAGTTAGACCTAGACAAAGGAATATTCTCAGGAAGAAGATTGAACCTATACAAAGGAGAATAACTACCCTGACTCTCTATAAGACTTTTCTTTCTCACTAATTTCTCTGGATTATCTAAAAATTCAGCAAGGTTTGGATCTAGGTGAGCTCTAATGAAAATTCTTTTAGGAGCCTGATATCTTGAAATCTTATCAGACAACTTAATAATAACACAATCAAATATATACATGATTGCAACCTTAGATCATGTATTTCATTATGATATAAGAGTCTTAATTTATATAAATAACGATTGAATACCAGGGAATAATTATTTTTTAATTTAAAAATTATTCCTCCCTAGTATGGTCGCCACTATGTTGTCGTTCTCTATTTTTTAGGTTGAGGGAGTAAACACATAGGACAACATTAAAACCACTTTGGAAGTTGGGATCTAGCCCTACTAGCTTCAGAGAGGGATCTCTCCGTAAACTTTAGCTATTTTTGATGTGAATTTTAGGCTATTTATGACTATACTGATTGTTTTTGATTGGATGGTTTGGTTGATTTAATTGTTATAATTCCATTGGGTTATGGAGTCTAAAGATTTAACTGGATTTGCATCAAATTTTAGAAGAGTTTCATAGGGAAAGCTAGGTTGCACTAATTGGATCTTATAAAAGTTAGATGAATTATGAGACAACATAAATTTAAGATTTAGTAGAAATTAAGGAGAAATTAAGAATTCCTTAATTTGACTTCAGCAGAAAACATGTAAATTACTAACAACTAGAATAGGGTGCTCTATGTAACCTATCCTATTCATCACACTTTCTGTTAAGTAATTGAGATTTTCATAAATTACTAAGAAATAAAACAATGATAAAAAACATAAACTGAAGAAAAACATCACCATTTGGTACACCACATAATCCTACGAAAATGCCCTTGTATTATTGATGCTGCAGCAACTTTGAAAAATCACAATTTTGCAGGGCAAATTATATTTAGAAATCAACCCTTAATACTTCTAACTACAAAATATTTATACAAATAATTAAAAATTCATTGTCTCAACCGACAATGTATTATTAGCCTTATTCTAAACAATAAAAATTATCTTTTGTAGAAAAATAGCCAACATAGACAACTACATGGAAAGGTGGCTCTATTTTGGTGGATTGGGTTGCTGAATCAACCTCAAAACTATGTTTTGTTGATATGTTGGTTATTGTTTTTACTACATCTGAACTACCCTTTAATCTAGTAAATCACATAATTCTTCCCACATTTTTACATCTGGTATGGTTAATTTAATTACCCTCTTGTAAATCTCATCAACCTCAATATACTTCGCAAAAGTTGGCTTTACTGTAAAAACATGTTTTACTTCATTCTGGATATAGAAGTCATTTTCCATGGTTTCTAAAAATGATCTTGTTGTCATAGTTCGTTTTATACCACTGAATTTGACACTGATTCTGGCTACTTCCTTCATATTTAAGACATAATTTCTTGAGTGATCAATTTATCATTAATTACATATATGTTGGGCAGACCTTTCTGGATTAATGCTTCAATTCTATTGCAAAACCTATTCACTCTGAGCTCTATTGTTTCACACCTTTCCTCCAATTGATCAATGAGGTTTCTTTTAGTCAAAACCTTATTGCTTTCTAAGATTGTAGCAGTCCTATCATGAATTTCTAATTTTTCAAGTTCATACTTGTTCTTTGAATTCAAGAATTTGATAATGTTGGAGGCTTCTGTGGGCATATCTCCCAAAATTTTCCTTATCTGAACAATGGTTTTTGTGGCCTTTTCTATCATTTCTTTCTTTTCAAAAATGATTTTGATGCATGGCCAAATCTCATTCATAGAGTCTAGAATACCCATCCAAATGGTTTCCTTACATTGGGCCAAGGTATGACAAATTGATGTATCCTTTTCTACCGTTTGCAATCTCTCCAATAGTCTTTGTGATTTCTGCACTTTAGCTAGATGAGAAGCTTCAGCTCTGGCTTTCTGTTCTTGTAGAGCTTTGAGCTGCCCATGCAATGTTTTGATTTCTTTTGATTGGATTGACATGTTCTCCAGTGTCTTTGTCGCTGTTTTAGCACTTTCGGTTTGAGTTGAAGAGGTGGCTGCAGTGGTTGTTCCTATTGCTGGGAGATGAGTGATGGGTATGGCATGCAGGGGGACTATGGCCATCTTCTAACTTTGTTCTTTCTCTTTTATCATCTTTTCCATTTCTGCCTCCATCTGTCTGATCTGTATATTCTTCTCTATGATCACTTCCATCATGTCAACCTTCTTTATTTCATCCTCTTCAATGTCTTTAATTAAGGGATCCTCTATGGATGGAACCTTAAGCTGCTCTCTCAATGCTGCGGTATCCAGATTTTTCTTCTTGATGATGTCCTCTGCAAAATTTACATATTTAGGATCATATCCTATCTTGACAACCAAATCTTCCAAGGATTTAATCCTATTATCCTTTATTAAGGAGGATACCTTTTCCATTTTTAACTGGGACTGAATGTTGGCATATGAATCATGCAACTTAGACAATGACATGGTAGTATTGGTTAATGTAGAAGAAATCATCTCAACAATTTTCATATGCATATCCATTTGATCAATGGGGTGGATATCTTTGGTGTTGAACTCAAATTTAGTACTCTTGTAATCTACTGATGTTTTTGGATGTGGAATTTGGGCCTCAAGGAAAGCCATCTAGATCTTTCCCTACTCTGTGTCAAAAACTAACAGTAATCTGCTTTGTGAGCTTGAACTCTACTTCCAAAAATGATTGTAGGTATTTTTCTTAAGAATCTCATTCTTAAGTTTGATCTCTATGTACCTATCAAAAACAGTCTTTTCCTTCTCTCCATGGACATTCTATGAATCTAGATCTATTTCCTTCTGACCTTGTGATGTGAAGTTCCAATAGGAGGTGTAACAAATTTGATGCTTGTAGGCGGTGAATCTATAATTATAATGGCAACATGATCTTCTATCTTCTTTTCAACATCTCTCCTAGGAGTCACCTTTTCCCTTTTCTTGTAACTAATCCTAAACTCTTTGGCCTCACTACCTGTTGTTGATGATGATCCGTCCTATCTATGTCTTTTACTTGTTTTCTCCTAAGGAGTGGGAGTCTGTAAACTTGATGTAGAAAAGAGTTGTTCTTTAGCTTCTTGCAAAGTATTATTTGCCCACTCTAACTGATTTGCATACTTTTCTATCTCAGGCCTTGTCATATGGATGTAGGGAGTAGTTTTTCTTTCTATCTAAGTTTTGAAATAATATCGCAATGCTCATAAGACCATGTAAAACTTAGGCTGAATTTCATCTCTTAAATCATTTTGTCTGCCTCTTCTTTTGTTGTCCTAGTATCGCATATGAATGGGCCCACCTATGTCTTTATGCGAAACTATGACTTCTTCTTTTCCACCACAAAGTGAATATCATCTGAATTTAACATTTGTCTAATGTATTGATCTAAAATTAATCTAGGACAAACAATAAGGTATTACAGACTCATGTGCTTGGATTTTCTATGTTACTTTATGCAATAGATCGATAAGATGTTCCTATGTTACTTTATGCAACGGACCAATAAGATTGTGAAATACATAGGCAATGAAGCAGTTAAAGAAAACATAATAGGAAAACATATAAATACAACAAGTTTAATAAGGAGTTCACCCAATACTCCTGGGCTACATCTCCTGGTCAAGCCTTCAGTGGTGGCCTCTCTATTATGTTTTCAAAGCAGAGTCTTGTTGTGGCCAGCAACAACCCTCCCTTTTTTCATTTAGCTATCTACCCAAGATAATAAATAAATAGGGGACCCCTAGTGTAATTTTGAGAAAAAAATCAAATTTCCCTTCTTCAAAATAAAGATACCATCACAGGCTTAAAAGAAGTCTTCCAAATATTTTCACCTAAGTCTACGATGGGGAGAAGGTCTTTGAGAAATTGCATTAATGCACAAGGCCCCCCCAAACGTTAAGCATAACGTCACGTCGCAAGAAGTACTGTCCATATGAAAAACCTCACAAACTCCCGATCTACGATAACGCTGATCGCAATGACCGCACATCGTAGAAATGAAATGGAAATACTTAACAAACATCAAACTCCTGCGATCCGCGATGTTGCGACCTGCGATATTGCAATCGCCGCGATGACACATTCTGCGATCCAGCGATTTGCGATAAGCGCACCTTGCGACGGCACGATCTTCGATAGTGCATAAAGCGAATCATAAATCATTTAAACCGCAAATCTTTAAGGCATGCCGTTCAAAGATAGACCACTTACCATAATCTGGCTTCAAATCATGCGCTTTTAATGATAGTAAGTAGGTTAATTGTCAGTGATTTAATGAAATAAGGACGCGTGCTTTGCTGAAGAATTGTTTTCACGTAAGGTGGCATATTTAGTATATCGCCTACATTTAAAACCCTCCCATCATCCTTCTCAATCAGTCATTTCCGCCTCGCTTGTAATCTGCAGGAACTAGGAGATAAGAACATTCAAAAGCCGAGCGCAGAAGAAAATGGGAAAGAATACTAATGCCCAAGGTTCCGAGGCAAAAGAAAAGGCAAAGGAGATGGCACCCTTATACACAGACACTGCATGCAACAGAGACGCAGGAATTTCAACTTGGGAAGGCATGTATAGGCTGCTAGGTGAGGAAAACCCTAGAGTATTGAAGGCCGATAGCACTGCGGGATCGCCAAACTCTTCCGAGGCATCCTTAGAAGAGCTGGCTTGTTCATTTCTCCATCGAATAGCAACTAGACCCAAGATATTTCCATATACAGATATGATCAAATGGATACTCGACAATGCAGAGTTACAAGGCAGAAAATTCAAGGCTCCAGGGCATGGGCTCATAGGATCATTCGCAGTGCAAGACCTAAAGCTTATGTACCATCTTCCGGAGCCTCAGATGACCTATAACACGCAATTTGTCCAGAAATTTGCAGCAGAGAACCCAAATCTAGCAGAAACTACTAAAGAATGGACCAGGAGAGAGGAGCCGCTGAAAAAGGATAAAAATGGTAAGTATATCACAAGTTCCCTCACATCTCCATATTGTTTTGCTGCAGCCATGCTCTGCAAGCTGTTTGGGATGCCAGACATAAATAAATTTTCAGCTAAATGGCTACCACTCATAGAAGCTGCCACAAATGCCGATCTCGTGGATTGGGCCAAAATATGTTCTGATAATCTCTTTACTGCTGTCATGAATTATCGTACTAAGAGATCCTCGTCACAAAGGGTCTACCCTCCGTTTTATCTTTCTGCTTACATTATGGATTCTATTTGTTATGTATCTAAGTTTCCAACTATGGGTTGGAAATGGACTACCCAAGACCCGTCGCCTATTCATGTTTACCACAAAGTACTATGGGATTCGCAGTTCGCCCCTCACCTCTATCAAATTTTCCATGGGCTCATTCTACCCCTATATAGGATGATATATGTAGAAGAACCCCCAAGGTGCTCACCTGAAGCAGAAATAGACATCATCCCCGTCGCAAGATGGTTCAGGGAAGAATGGTTCACTTATATCAGAGTGTTTGGGAGCACTGTACCTCCACATGTCCTACCCCTATATGTCCCCGACAAGCTTTTGGCCAGAGAAATTGCCTATCAGACTTGCTCTAAAGGCGGCCTAACCAAAGATTTAAAAGACAAGAAGAAGGCCATATGGCCTCAGTTTCCTGTAGCTTGTGGGGCCTTCTCATTATTTGATGTGGGGCATGCTTTTGCCGAAGTAGGGAATGTGACGTCTCTAAAATTGTTTAAATTCCCCGCTCGACCTTTTGACCTAAATAACGTCGCCCATGATTTCACTACAAGTGTCAGAATAAAAGTGTTCACAGGAAAGAAAGATTTATTTGATGATTTGTTTCAAAATAAAAGCTCATTCCAGGAAGTTTTGTGAGAAGCCAAGTCGAAGTTGTCCCCAGACGAACTCGAAAGATTTTCGTCATACAGAGAAAGAAGGCTAGCCGGCATCCCTCTAGAAAAGCTTCAGCCGCTCACCAGAGAGCCTACTCCAAGTGTCAGCCTCAGCGGAAACTCCAGTTCTTCCAAGTCTAGATCTGATGTTGTTCAAGGAACACCCGAACGCTCTAAGAAGTCTGCAAGCGACCAAGGGAAAATAGGAGAAGCGGCCGGAGATACTGCCCAGTCAAGTGCCATGTCGCAACCACAAACTATTGCTTCCTCATCAAGAAATGTCCCTCCTCTCATCACTACATCGTCGCTCGTCACAACACAGCTTGATAAGGAGTGGGAAAACTTCAATGAGCTAATCAACCTGGAAGGGCAGGTCCCAAGGACGCCTGTAAGCAATGTGCAAGTAACACAAGAAATGGTTTCAACCGTGGTCGGTAGCATCTCAGAAGTAGAACACAGTCATATCGCTCCATCTCCCGAACTCCTATTTAGCGTAGAAGAAATCCCCCCACTGGACGTGTTCTATAGTCCTCAACATAAAGCAGTGGTGAGAAGACAAAGAAAAAAGAGAAACCTGGAGAATACGATGTCGCAGAGCACCGAACATTTAGATGTCTTGTGGAAAGACCCTAACAGCAACCCCACGGAGAATCTCACGAAATTGTCTCAAATTGCAGGAGCATACACTTCTGCGACTATTGACAAGGCGTCTGAAGTACAACAACTATTAAAGGAGCAAGAAAACCATATACAGCTACTACAACAACAACTGCAACAGGCCAATGCCAGCAATGAAGCGTCCAAACAACTCGAGAAACTACAAGAAGATTTTCAGCAGATGCAGATAAGCTATCAGAAAAGCCTGGAAGAGAAAGGAAAGCAGTTGCACGATTTGCATGAAATACATAAAGACGATCCCAAGCTTTCTGAATTCGTTTCAGAATCTACTAGTTTAAATGAGCAACTTCTGCAGCAACAGGAAGAGTTGGGACAAAAATTATCGCAGTGGAGTCACTATTGCGAGCTGAGCGACAAACTCACCAGTCAAGTGACAGATCTGCGAAGTGACTACGACCAAGCCGACAGACAAGTGACAGAGTAGATAGCTTGGCAAAATGGAGAGGAAGCAAAAAGAGAAAATGCACCTAGAATAAATGAAAGCCATAAAGAATTTCTCTTCAACAAATGGGACGACCAAATCAGACACTTAGAATAGGCAGCAGAGGCAGCGGCGACACAGGCTGGTATCCTTATAGACTGTGTAAATGAAAACTTACACAGAGAAAACTTGATCACAGAAACTGCCCCGGGATACTTACCAAAAAAGTCACAAATAGAGGCAGAATGGAAAGAGAAAGCGCAGGAAAAGGGTAAGGCAATACAAGCTTTGAACAGGTTGAATTGGGAGTGCTATTGGGCATACTTAGTTAAGCCACACAGTCAATGGATGACTGTGAAATGCATCACAAACTCAGCAGAGAAAGTGGTGCCAGCTCTCAAAGATTCTGTTTTCGTAGCCCAGCTCAGCGCAGAAGTCGGCCAACCGACTCTTCTCAGATCCATGCTGAACACTTGCAATTTCACAGACCAGATCCAGAGATAACTTATTTTTAGTAGTTTGTTGTTTCTTTTTGTTTAGATTAGAAAAAGGGTGGTCGTTTGAGAGCCGTATCCTACAATTTTGTAAAAACACTATTATTAGATTTAGGAAGTAGTATTTAAACCCTTCTCATGCATTTAGAGAAGGGTCCATAGATTTGTCAAAAACTTATCCTCAGAACATGCACTTCTGCACCCTCAGAGGAGGTTTTGATGAATAGATGGATCAGAATTTATCTTTACTTGCATTTTGATATCTGCTACTGATGTTGCACTTCTGTACTCTTAGTAGACTTTAGAACAAGTAGAAATAGATTGTTTTGCTTGAGGCTTATGGGTAGGACTAGTCATTAATGGTACTTTTATCTCTTGGCAAATGTCTGCTTATACTCTTTAAGTAATTTACAGTTTCAGTTGTTTATGTGTTACTGCTTGAACATATGGGTTGTCATTTGGCACTTTTGTACGATGGAGTCATATGGTTCATGTGTGACATATGAATGGCTTATTATGTGATATGCTGCTCACAATTGTTTTGCTTAACTTCTTATGCAAAGTAGTTTATCTCAAATGGTTTCTTTTCTTATGATAGCTGAATGATCTTTATTACCAGTTATTATTCAAAATCTTTTTAGATCGCGTAATGGAGTACATATAATCTCGGGTTAGAATAGATTTGATTTGTTGTTTCTCATTAGATACAGTAGCGTAGAGTAAAGTTAAAGAATCTGATTTAGATTAGCTTTAAAATACTCTCATATCAGCACAGTTCAACTCTATATACACACACACACACCCAAGATCGGGAAAATGGTCCCGTTATCCCCAGTCGGACCCGCTATACCAAACGGATAAGGAGCTTCCAACCAAGGTCCGGACCGGGTGGGTATCCCCCTTGTTGTAGACCCGATTTTCGGGGCTTCAACATATTTTGCGCTAGAAGGAGGGCCTGAACATTGTGTCTGTTGGAATGATCCTCAAATCATAACATTTGAATCTGGATGGCCACTCACAGACTTCCCATTTGGAGCTACATCCATGTTCCTACCTCTTCCAACACTCCACTTGAAGTGGTAAGACTCTTGTCTCAGGTAAAATTCAATGGTAAGGGTAACTCTTCTGCTTTTAACCATGTCCTTCAATTTATTCAAAGAATTTCGAGTTATGATATTCCAAGAATTGATGAAGGCGTTCTATGCAGGATTTTTACTCTTACACTCACGGAGGAAGCTAGAAAATGGTGTTGAAACCTCCCAGTTGCATTGATCCACAGCTGGGATCAATTCGCCAAGATTTTTATTCTTGAATTTGATTATTATGACTATGACCAGGTATATAATGAAATTGATCATCTAAGAGAAAACGATGAATCTATTAGAGATTTTAATATGCGATTTCATTTTGATTGTCTAAAATACGATACAGAGACTAAGCTCATAGATGAAGAATCTCCAGATTATGCTGAACCTTCCCTGCCTCCTATATCTGATCAGGCAGAAATTAGTCCAAGTTTTGTCTCTTTTCCTTCTAATATGAATGAGAATTCCAATTTCAACATGCAAATTGCTCATAATGAAAGAAGCCCTTAGAGCCTAGGAGTTATCCATACTCTAATACAGGAAGACAAAAGCGAAGACGATGGAGGGAAACCTGCCTTGGAGCCAGCAGATGACGTTGATACGAAGTCAGATGACATCGTTGCAAACCAACAGATGCAAACCCCAAGGTCAGAACAGCAAAATATTTTTCTTTCAAGAAGTATCAGCACACAAAGGTATGATCTGAAACCCGATGTCTATATTGAATCTGATGAACGAATATGTTTCTATGATGATAATCTTAAAAACGTTGCTTCAGAATCACACTTCTCTCTTTACCCTGATGTTTTTAATGATGATAATTTTTCCCCTCTCAACGTTAAAGATATTTCGAAAAACAAAGAGGATAAGTCAAAAAAATCATCATTAGATTTTCAAGATAAAGAGATAGCTATAAAACATCCCTCTATTGTTTCCAAGCAAGGAACACTTGAAATTCCTTGTCTGAAATTATATGAACAAAAAGAAGAATCTAGGGAAAGTGGTAAAACCTGTCATGATGGTTACTTTGTCAACAACGATGTTATCGATTTATCTCGAGTAACTCATCAAAACCTTAAAAATGAGAGATATTCTGATTTGGAAAGCATACCATTTAATCCTCATTTTGAGGTCAAAGATCATTCACCTAATTTTGTTGACCAAGACGATCTCCCAATCTATGACTCATACCTGGAAGATACCCCCATGCCTATTCATAATCATAGTCTATCTTCTGTTTCACATGACCTGGCCAGTTCTTGTGAACAACAAAATTTTACAAACTTATCCTAGTTGTACTGTAATTTTATCTGTACAAAAAACTTTTTTATTATTATTCCCACTTACACTCACCTTGTACCAAATCAAATCGCCTTTTTCAGTTTTTTGATAGATTATTTTGGTATAACCAACACCTTATCAAGGAGCACACAAAAGACGAGTTTCCATTGCGGAAAGCTAAGCTATGTCAAGGAAGTACAGAACTTCCTTTATTACAGGATCATCAAGATACAACAGAATTTCATCTTTACTTTTATGATCCAGTAGATACTCAGTTGGAAGGAAGATTTTGCGAGAAAGAAATTTCGGACAAAATTCCAACTAAGATTATCCATTCTCATTCTGTGTCCAATGCTAACATCCCAAAGAAAATTCTGTTTTCAACACCAACGTTGGAAAGCTGCACACGTATAGGACTAAAAATGAGAAAGTGGCTTCATTGGAAATATCATTTCACCTAGTCAAATTTTGTGTAAGATTAGAATAGGAGTAGGAGTAGTTTAGTTAAGTAGTTAGGTTTACGCTTGAGTAGTTGATAATCCAAATAAAGAAAGAATATCATCCCTATTATCTACTCGACCTTAAGGAATGTCTACCTCTCACTTCGTTAGTTTTTCCCATGAATAAAGTTTGCTTTGGTTAAACAATATTCGACGTTTACAAAGAGGCACCTTTTTCTCTATCAGGATTTTGAACTTCTACTTCTATCAATGACAAATATTTCTCTTCAAAGCTTGGTCTTTATTATCAATAGAAATTTAATCCAGATATGATATTAGTTTCAACTCCAAAAAACTGAAGAAAATAATCTCAGCGAAGTAATTGTCTTACGTCAGTACAATGAAAGGCACCAATAACAAGATAAGGAGTCCCTGTAGAAACATCGATTACCAAAGAAGCGTTATTATTGTCGTCCAGAACTTTCTTAAGGAAAGAAAATTGACTTCCTCCCCGCCAAAGGAAATCACAGCATTCAGGGAAGCAATCCAATAAAAACACTATATCTCAAAGAATAAGAGGTCTCATCACAAGCCGACTTATCATTATCACAAATATTATAACTTGCTGACTTTGCCAAAACTGTCCATCAAAACAGGGCAATGAATTAAGATTGTTGCAATCAAAAGACAGGGGGTCTCATCACGAGCCAACTTGTTCAGCAAAGGTATAAATCTAGTGAATGACTGTGTCACAATTTGGCCACCAAACCAAGACATTGTTCTTTAGAGAATAAAAAAAGAAAAAGTGTCGAAATGGGTTTTTCTCTGAATAGTTGTAAGCTCTTAGGCAGGATAAAGGATCATTACTGGTTAATAGGTAACCCTGTCGAGGCTATGGACACCTACTGGCAGCAGAGGCTCTACCTGCGACAAATAAGCATATTTAAAAAGGACTGCTATACAGAGAAGACTCTATCTTAATTTTTATTCAAGACCAAGTAATTGCTGATGTAAATACAAGGACAAGATGAGAATACAAGTAAATGGAAAGGATTTGAAACAAAATATCATTGATAGTTTAAAGTATAATATTTTTATCTTTCTATAATAAAGTTTAAAGTTTCCTGAGAAAATTTTTATTATTTTTTAGAAGTTTGAAAACTTCAAAAGAAACTCAGAGATAACTGGTTCTCCCAAGTGAATCACCAATTGTTGCGGCCAACAACAACCCCCCCTTTTTTCATTTAGCTATCTACCCAAGATACTAAATAAATAGGGGACCCCTAGTGTAATTTTGAGAAAAAAATCAAATTTCCCTTCTTCAAAATAAAGATACCATCGCAGGCTTAAAAGAAGTCTTGCAAATATTTTCACCTAAGTCTACGATGGGGAGAAGGTCTTTGAGAAATTGCATTAATGCGCAAGGCCCTCCCAAACGTTAAGCATAACGTCGCGTCGCAAGAAGCACTGTCCATATGAAAAACCTCACAAACTCCCGTTCTGCGATAACGCCGATCACAATGACCACACATCGCATAAATGAAATGGAAATAATTAACAAACATCAAACTCCTGCGACCCGCGATGTTGCGACCTGCGATATTGCGATCGCCGCGATGACACATTCTGCGATCCAACGATTTTTGATAACCGCGCCTTGTGATGTCACGATCTTCGATAGTGCATAAAGCGAATCATAAATCATTTAAACTGCAAATCTTTCAGGCACGCCGTTCAATGATAGACCACTTACCATAATCTGGCTTCAAATCATGCACTTTTAATGATAGTAAGTAGGTTAGTTGTCAGTTATTTAATGAAATAAGGATGCGTACTTTGCTGAAGAATTATTTTTCACGTATGGTGGCATATTTAGTATATTGTCTGCATTTAAAACCCTCCCATAATCTTTCTCAATCAGTCATTTCCGCCTCGCTTGTAATCTGCAGGAACTAGGAGATAAGAACATTCAAAAGCTGAGCGCAGAAGCAAATGGGAAAGAAGACTAATGCCCAAGGTTCCGAGGCAAAAGAAAAGGCAAAGGAGATGGCGCCCTTATACACAGACACTGCATGCAACAGAGACACAGGAATTTCAACCTGGGAAGGCATGTATAGGCTGCTAGAGGAGGAAAACCCCAGAGTACTGAAGGCCGATAGCGCTGCGGAATCGCCAAACTCTTTCGAGGCATCCTTAGAAGAGCTGGCTTGTTCATTTCTCCATCGAATAGCAGCTAGACCCAAGATATTGCCATATACAGATATGATCAAATGGATACTCGACAATGCAGAGTTACAAGGCAGACAATTCAAGGCTCCAGGGCATGGGCTCATAGGATCATTCGCAGCGCAAGACCTAAAGCTTATGTACCATCTTCCGGAGCCTCAGATGACCTATAACACGCAATTTGTCCAGAAATTTGCAGCAGAGAACCCAAATCTAGTAGAAACTACTAAAGAATGGACCAGGAGAGAGGATCCACTGAATAAGGATAAAAATGGTAAGTATAGCACAAGTTCCCTCACATCTCCATATGTTTTTGCTGCAGACATGCTCTGCAAGCTGTTTGGGATGCCAGACATAAATAAATTTTCAGCTGAATGGCTGCCACTCATAGAAGCTGCCACAAATGCCGATCTCGTGGATTGGGCCAAAACATGTTCTGATAATTTGTTTACTGCTGTCATGAAGTATCGTACTAAGAGATCCTCATCACAAAGGGTCTACCCTCTGTTTTATCTTTCTGCTTACATTATGGATTCTATTTCCTATGTATCTAAGTTTCCAACTATGGGTTGGAAATGGACTACCCAAGACCCGTCGCCTATTCATGTTTACCACAAAGTACTATGGGATTCACAGTTCGCCCCTCACCTCTATCAAATTTGCCATGGGCTCATTCTACCCCTATATAGGATGATATATGTTGAAGAACCCCCAAGGTGCTCACCCGAAGCACAAATAGACATCATCCCCGTCGCAAGATGGTTCTGGGAAGAATGGTTCACTTATATCAGAGTGTTTGGGAGCACTGTACCTCCACATGTCCTACCCCTATATGTCCCCGACAAGCTTTTGGCCAGAGAAATTGCCTATCAGACTTGCTCTGAAGGCGGCCTAACCAAAGATTTAAAAGACAAGAAGAAGGCCATATGGCCTCAGTTTCCTATAGCTTGTGGGGCCTTCTCATTATTTGATGTGGGGCATGCTTTTGCCGAAGTAGGGAATGTGACGTCTCTAAAATTGTTTAAATTCCCTGCTCGACCTTTTGACCTAAATAACGTCGCCCATGATTTCACTACAAGTGTCAGAATAAAAGTGTTCACAGGAAATAAAGATTTATTTGATGATTTGTTTCAAAATTAAAGCTCATTCCAGGAATTTTTGCGAGAAGCCAAGTCGAAGTTGTCCCCAGACGACCTCGAAAGATTTTCGTCATACAGAGAAAGAAGACTAGCCGACATCCCTCTAGAAAAGCTTCATCCACTCACCAGAGAGCCAACTCCAGGTGTCAGCCTCAGCGGAAACTCCAGTTCTTCCAAATCTAGATCTGACGTTGTTCAAGGAACACCAGAACGCTCTAAGAAGTCTGCAAGCGACCAAGGGAAAGTAGGAGAAGCGGTCGGAGATACTCCCCAGTCAAGTGCCATGTCGCAACCACAAACTATTTCTTCCTCATCAAGAAATGTCCCTCCTCCCATCACTACATCATCGCTCGTCACGACACAGCTCGATAAGGAGTGGGAAAACTTCAACGAGCTAATCAACCCGGAAGGGCAGGTCCCAAGGACGCCTGTAAGCAATGTGCAAGTAACACATGAAATGGTTTCAACCGTGGTTGGTAGCGTCTCATTCGCAAAACACGGTCATATCGCTCCGTCTCCTGAACTCCTACTTAGCGTAGAAGAAATTCCCCCACTGGACATGTTCTATAGTCCTCAACATAAAGCAGTGGTGAGAAGACAAAGAAAAAAGAGAAAGTTGGAGAATACGCTATCGTAGAGCGCTGAACATTTAGATGTCTTATGGAAAGACCCTAACAGCAACCCCACGGATAATCTCACGAAATTGTCTCAAATTGCAGGAGCATAGGCTTCTGCAACTATTGACAAGGCATCTGAAGTACAACAACTATTGAAGGAGAAAGAAAACCATATACAACTACTGCAACAACAACTGCAATAGGCCAATGCCAGCAATGAAGCGTCCAAACAACTCGAGAAACTACAAGAAGATTTTCAGCAGATGCAGATAAGCTATCAGAAAAGCCTGGACGAAAAAGGAAAGCAGTTGCGCGCTTTGCATGAAATACATAAAGACGAGCCCAAGCTTTCCGAATTCGTTTCAGAATCTACTAGTTTAAATGAGCAACTTCTGCAGCAACAGGAAGAGTTGGGACGAAAATTATCGCAATGGAGTCACTATTGCGAGCTGAGCGACAAACTCACCAGTCAAGTGACAGATCTACGAAGTGACTACGACCAAGCCGACGGACAAGTGACAGAGTATATAGCTTGGCAAAATGGAGAGGAAGCAAAAAGAGCAAATGCACCTAGAATAAATGAAAGCCATAAAGAATTGCTCTTCAACAAATTGGATGACCAAATCAAACAAGAAGAACAGGAAGGAGAGGCAGCGGCGACACAGGCTGGTATCCTTATAGACTGTGTAAATGAAAACTTACACAGAGCAAACTTAATCACAGAAACCGCCCCCGGATACTTACCAAACAAGTCACAAATAGAGGCAGAATTGAAAGAGAAAGCGCAGGAAAAGGGTAAGGCAATACAAGCTTTGAACAGGTTGAATTGGGAGTGCTATTGGGCATACTTATTTAAGCCACACAATCAATGGATGACTGTGAAATGCATCACAAACTCAGCAGAGAAAGTGGTGCCAGCTCTCAAAGATTCCATTTTCGTAACCCAACTCAGCGCAGAAGTCGGCTAACCGACTCTTCTCAGATCCATGCTGAACACTTGCAATTTCAAAGACCAGATCCAGAGATAACTCATTTTTAGTAGTTTTCTGTTTCTTTTTGTTTAGATTAGAAAAAGGGCGGTCGTTTGAGAGCCGTATCCTACAATTTTGTAAAAACACTATTATTATATTTAGGAAGTATTATTTAAACCCTTGTCATGCATTTAGAGAAGGGTCCATAGATTTGTCAAAAACTTATCCTCAGAACATGCACTTCTGCACCCTCAGAGGAGGTTTTGATGAATAGATGGATCGGAATTTATCTTTACTTGCATTTTGATATCTGCTACTAATGTTGCACTTCTGTACTCTTAGTAGATTTTAGAACAAGTAGAAATATATTGTTTTGCTTGAGGCTTATGGGTAGAACTAGTCATTAATGGTACTTTTATCTCTTGGAAAATGTCTGCTTCTACTCTTTAAGTAATTTACAGTTTCAGTTGTTTATGTGTTACTGCTTGAACATATGGGTTGTCATTTGGCACTTTTGTACGATGGAGTCATATGGTTCATGTGTGACATATGAATGGCTTATTATGTGATATGCTGCTCACAACTGTTTTTCTTAACTTCTTATGCAAAGTAGTTTATCTCAAATGGTTTCTTTTCTTATGATAGATGAATGATCTTTATTACCAGTTATTATTCAAAATCTTTTTAGATCGCGTAATGGAGTACATATAATCCCGGGTTAGAATAGATTTGATTTGTTGTTTATCATTAGATACAATAGCGTAGAGTAAAGTTAAAGAATCCAATTTAGATTAGCTTTAAAATACTCTCATATCAGCACAGTTCAACTCTATACACACACACACACACCCAAGATCGGGAAGCTGGTCCTGTTATCCCCAGTCGAACCCGCTATACCAAACGGATAAGGAGTTTCCAACCAAGGTCCGGACCGGGTGGGTATCCCCCTTATTGTACACCCGATTTTCGGGGCTTCAACAAGTCTTTACAATAGTGATCTCAATTTGAGTCTCACACAGTAGATATAAATCAGCAATATTGTACTTGGATCCCCCAAGTCTTTGGAGTACACAGACTCTCCTTACTGAAACTTGACCTCTATTGGTCACAGTATTATGAGCCCAATCTAAGACTCATACACGACGGACATTACAGAGGAGTACGCTTGAATCTCTCAAGCCTTCTCTAGAGTGCACATACTCTCTAACTCTCTCTATCTGGCTCGATGCTACCTTTTCTTCTTTAGGTCAGCTCAACTTCTTTTCTCTGCTCTCTGCTCTTATATTTCTTAACTTGATTTCTTACTACCTTCCTCTGCTTACTTCTCTCTTTGTCAGTTCATGGCTTTAAAGCCAATCTACTTCCTGACTGTTCATTTCTGCTTCCCGGCTTTCTGGTTCCCCTGCCTCTATCTATTTGAATCCCTCTGTTCTACGTAATCATCATTATATAACGCCTCACAAGGAGGTGACCATATATTTCATAACGAAATAAGTGTTAGTTCTCTTGGACATTTTATAAATGACCGTTTAATCCATTAACTCCAAGAATTCCCACGAAACACAACCTTCTGCCAATGCATCATCCCCATTGGATTTCAAATCCTATACAATTCTGCCTGTTGACCCCATCAAATCTGGTCATCCATCAGAATGTGTCTTTGCCGTTGATCTGGGGGCCCCAGATCCTATGGTCATTATTCATATCAGGCGCCCAAGTAGCATGATGGTTACCCGTCCAATGTGACGGCTTTCTCTCTCTTCTGCCGGACGTGTGGCGCCTGCTATATGGCATTGAACAGGCTTAGTTGAAACCGCTTACCACTCGAAGCCCCTCTGATATTATACCAGTTTTGTGGAATCCTACCTCCTGACAGAATCAAAATGATATCTGCTGCATTTTATAATTTTTCGAGTCCGAGCGCTTGCGGCCTTTCCTTCTTTAAGGGGTTTGCCCTGCGATATGCGATTAGTGACTTGTCACTAATCACATATCAGAAACTACCCCTATTTCTTGAAATGACCTCCGGATTTTCCAATTCATGATAGCATGTGTTACCATGGGTTGACGGTCTGCGCGCTTGACCAATGGTCCTTGTTGCTCCACGCTGGTCACAAATTGCAACTGTTATGAGGATATCTCCAATAAGCTTGATCATTATAAGACTTTGAAACTTTCGCATGATTTTTAAAGAGTTCATGAAAACTTAGAGAGTGTTGTAGGATCCAATTTGGATCATGGCCTTCCCACTGAAAACGCTTTGGACCACCAAAAGTTGGTTTTTAATCATCAATCAAGTGAGGGTATAGATTCCTTGCTTGCCCAATTTCTATCCATTTTGTACTGCTTGGTTTTGAACCTTTGAGTCTAATCCTAAGGTACTCAACATCCCTTCTATGTGTAGTCCTCACCTTCCTGTCCAGAACTGTATCTTCCTGCAATTCATTGAGATATTCAGGCAAAAGATCATCAATAGAAGGCAATTGACTCTACTCTTTGGGATCTTCAATTAATGAAGGTTCAAATAGTCTCAAGATTTCTGCATTAACTACTGAATAGATTTGCATGTAAGCTGGAAAATCAAGGTGAAAAGTAATCTCACCAATTTTCTAAAGTATTTTTAAAGGTCCATACCTTATTGGCTTCATCTTCTTACCTTCACCTTGCATTCTGTCTTTGCTGATATACAGCTAGACTTGATCACCAACTTGGAAACTATGCTCAATTCGATGCTTATCATGCCTTGCCTTATACTTGGCTTGGCTCTTTTCTAGCTATTCCTGTATCACCTAGTGAATCTCTTAGATTTGTTCAATGAACTTGGTTTCCTTGTCGACATCAATGTGTGCATCAACCGCTATGTCTTTACCAAAGACAAAATCCAAGGGATACCTTAGTGTGAAACCAAAACAGGTCTCAAAAGGAGATCTTTGTGTAGAAGAATGTTTAGCCTGATTGTAAGCATGTTGCACATAACATAAACGTTCATCCCAAAGCTTGGGAAGCTTTCTGCAATAGCCTCTGAGCAACTGGATCACTATCCTGTTTACCACTTCTATTTGGCCATCTGTTTATGGATGAAAAGTTGTGCTCTTCTTCAATCTAGTGTCCATCAATTCCCATAGACTTGACCAAAATTTCCTAACAAAACAGGAATCTTGATCAGATACAATAGAAGTGGGTAATCCAAAGTGAATGCATACATGCTAAAGGAAAAAATTTGTAGTTTATTCAGTTGTAATTTGTTTGTTACTGGGTATTAAAATACACATTTTGTTGAACCTATCCACAATAACATATAAATAGTCAGGACCTTTTCTAGATTTAGGCAGTCCCCCAACAAAGTCCATGGAAACACTTTCCCAAGGATGAGAAGGAACTGGGATTGGAGAGTACAAGCCTAGTTTTCTATTGCTGGGCTTTCTTTTAGCACACATGGTACACCCTCTTACATATCTAGAAACTGTTTCATTCATTTTCATCCAATAACAAAATCTTTGCAGTTGTGCAACTGTTTTACTTACCCCAAAGTGACATGATATTAGAGAAGTGTGTGCTTCTCGAATTATCTTTACTCTTTCAGTTTGTGGAATGCATAACTTTCCAAAACGATACAAGAGTTGGTCCTTAACATGATAATCCATTTCTTCTACTTGTTTGCCATGACTTAAAGTTGCATATACATCTTTAAAATCTATATCTTGAGCATATTGTTCAATGTATCTTTCATGCAATACTGAATTATTCTTAAGTATAGTAGATGCATTTATGATTGGTATAGACAACATATTTGCAACTTTATTGTGTATGCCCTTTTTATATCTGATGACAATATGAAATTGTTCTAGAAAACCCATCCACCTATAGTGTCTTGATTGTTGCAACTCAGTCTGTGAGTGAAAATATTGAAGTGGTTGATGATCAGTATGCATAACTGTCTCTTTGCCCATTAGATAATGTTTCCACTTTTTCACACTCTGTACTAATGCATACAATTATTTATCATATGTGGGATAATTGACTACTGCAAAATTAAATGTCTCAAAATGATAACATATGGGTTTACCGTGCTCAATCAACACTGCTCCCATGGCATAGTCACTGGCATCTCTTTCAATCTCAAAGGGTCTTTGAAGATCGAACAGTGCTAGTACTAGTACTATACTAATATTTTATTTGAAGGTGTCGAATGCTTTCTATTGTTTGCCTCCCCACTGAAACACCTTGTTCAATCCTATTAAGGCATGTAAGGGAGTTGCAATCAAGGAAAAGTTAGCAATAAACTTTCTCTAATACCGTGTTGCTCCTAAGAAGCTCCTAAGTTCTGTAGCAGATTTGGGTTTAGGCTAGTTTACAATGACTGCAACCTTAGAGGGATCTATCTTCAATTCACCACCCCCTACAATATGACCCAAAGAGTTCAAAGATGTTTTGCCAAATCCACATTTTGATAATTTAACATAAATAATTTCTTTCTTCAAAACATCTAGAGTCTACTTTACATGCTTCAAATGTTATTCCCATGTTTTACTAAATATAAGAATGTCATCTAAATATACAATGACAAAATCATCAATAACAGGCCTGAGTACATCATTGATTACTCTCATGAAAGTAGCAGGAGCATTAGTTAAGCCAAAAGGCATAACTAACCACTCATACAATCCCTGCTTCGTTTTGAAAACAGTTTTCCATGCATCTTTCTCTGTAACTCTGACCTGATGGTAGCCACTATGCAAGTCCAGCTTGGAAAAGTAAACAAATTCTTTCAACTGGTCTAATAGATCATATATGCGAGGATGGGGATAACGATTTCTGATCATTATCTTATTCAGTGCTCGATAATCAATACATATTCTCCATGAGCCATCTTTCTTTCTCACCAAGACAATTGGAGACCCACATGGTGATGTTCTAGGTCTTATGAACCCTTTCTCGAGAAACTCCTATACCTGCTTCTTGATTATTGCATTCTCTAAAGTGGAAAACCTGTACATTCCGATGTTAGGCAATGGAGCATCTTGTTGAAAATTAATATCATGTACTATTTCCTTTTTGGGTGGTAGACCTTTAGGTTCTTGAAATAGTATATTATATTCTAAAACATCTTTTTCTAAATCAGCTTGTTGTTTAGCATTACAGCCCTCAAATACATTGGTTTTATCAAGTTTCTTTTCCATTACAACCATCAGTAAAATTTTTTTGCATGAATTTACAATTCTTTTCATCTGCCCTAAGTTTATGAGAATATAATTATTCTTAAGTTTATGAGCTCTTACAATATATTCAATACCATCTTTAACGAGCTGATACTTGTTTTCTGCTTTATAGAAAATGGATTTTCTATCATACAAGTAAGGACTTCCTAAAACAATTCCAAATATATCCAAGGGAACTATATCCAACTCAACCTCATCTACAAATGCTGACCCAAAAGAAAACCTAAGTTTACGTTGTCTAGTCACTTGTAGCTTTGCTTTATCACATACCCAACCCAATGGATATGGCTTCTTGTGAGTTGTGGTTAGTAATCCCAACTTCTTTATAATTGCTTCAGAAATTAAGATTACTTGTGAGCCACTATAAAAAAAAAGTATCAATCTTTTGACACTTGGAAATAACTATAATATGAAAAAGCTCATGTCTTTTCCTCTCATTTTCTTCATTATTAGTAGATTGTGCAGAATCACTAGTAGATGCTTCAGAATTTTTACCTTTTATACCTGTGGCTGTGATCATTATTTCATCCCCTGATTTTCACCCCAAATCCTTCTAAATAGCTGCAACAATCTTCTTCTTTTTTCCATCGTACTTCTTGGGCCTCAACTCCAGATGCAGAATCCAGCAGTTTTCATCATCACGCCCCTCCTTCTTGCAGTGAGTGCATGAAGGCTTGGTCTTTTGTACAATATTCGTCTTCCTCTCTTTCCATTTCTACTTTCTCTTTTCCTTGTTCTTGATTGTAGTGAGTTTTGATGATCCCCCAACTTCTGGGTTCACATTCTTGCCTCTAGCCTCTAGATGTGTAACCTAAACAGATACCTCATCTATGCTATTGGGATTAAACATGAGAATGGTGTGCTTTAAATAGCTGTGTAGACCACCTATATACTTCAACAGAGTTTTAGGTGAGTCTAAAGAAATTCCTAGAATCAAAGCTCTTTTTCTAAATTCTTGGGTGTAGCCTTGTACACTTTGCCCTTTCAATTGTCAAAGAGTTTTCCAACTCATCATGGCTTGTTGCATATAAGCTAGTGGATAGAATTTTTTTTTATGTAGAAACAAATTCACTCTAGACAGTAAGAATTTTACCATGCTTCTTCATGTCAACTTGTGTTCTACCTTCCCACCATACCAAGGCAGTTGCTCCAAGGCATAGGCTGGCTAGCTGAATCTTACTTTTGTCTGAGTCAATGCTCTATACTATGCAATATACATCAACCTGTCTAATCTAATTATCTAGCTTCTCTGCATTCAACTCTCCATCATATATTGGAAAACCAAATTTAACATCTAATTTAATCAAAGATGTTTTCTTCTTTTTATTTTCAGGACTATTAGGAGGTGTGGGAAGTTTTTCTTCTTTCCCTTTCCCTTTAGAATGGTCATGGAGGAGACATTCTTCTACTCTATCTTGTTTGGAGTTTGACGAATCTTCATCTCTACCTTTCTTAAATTCCCTATACATTTCTTCTACTATGGCTCTCATGGTCATGAAACTATCCATGAACTAGAAGTCTGATTCCAAGGGACTTTCTTCTACCATTTTCCTCTTAGGATAGACTCTTCCAATTTCTAGGTTAGCTTCAACCAATTCTCCTTCTCCTAATTTGAGCTTTGTCCTAGTTAGCATTCAACAAAAAAATCTAGCACAAGCTTGTCTAACCTTAGTAACCTAGAGCTCTGATACCACTTGATCTAAAATTGATCTAAGACAAACAATAAGGTATTACAGATTCATGTGCATGGATGTGCCTATGTTACTTTATGCAATGGATTGACAAGATTGTGAAGTACACAGGAAAAGAAGCAGTTAAATAAAACATAATAGACAAATATATAAACACAACAAGTTTAATAAGGAGTTCACCCAATACTCCTAGGCTACATCTCCTGGTCCAGCCTTCAGTGTGGCATCTCTATTATGTTTTCAAAGTAGATTCTTTACAACAGTGAGCTCAATTTGAGTCTAACGCAGCAGATATAAATAAAAAAGATTGTACTTGGATCCCCCAAGTCTTTGGAGCACACAGACTCTCCTTACTGAAACTCGACCTCTATTGGTCACAATAGTATGAGCCCATTCTGAGACTCATACACAACATTCCTAACAAAGGAGTACGCTTAAACCTCTCAAGCCTTGTCTGGAGTGCACAGACTCTCTAACTCTCTCTATTTCTGTTTAGATTGATGCTGTCTTTTCTTCTTTAGGTCAGCTCAGCTTCTTTTCTCTTCTCTCTGCTCTTAGATTTCTTAACTTGCTTTCTTACTGCCTTCCTCTACTTACTTCTCTCTTTGTTAGTTCGTGGCTTTAAAGCCAATCTTCTTCATGATTGTTCGTTTCCACTTCCTGGATTTCTGATTCCCCTACCTCTGTCCATTTGAATCCCTCTGTTCTGCATAATCATCACTGTATAATGCCTCACAAGGAGGTGGCCACCTCTTTCATAACAAACTGAGTGTCAGTTCTCTTGGACTTTTTCGAAACAACTATTTAATTTGTTAACTCCAAGAATTCCCGTGAAAAATGACCTTCTGCCAATCCATCATCCCCATCAGACTTCCAATCCTATACAATTCTTCCTGTTGACCCCATCAAATTTGGTCATCCATCGGAATGTGTCTCTACTGTTGATCTGGGGGCCCAAAATCCTACGATCATCGTTCATATCAGGTGGCCAAGTAGCGTGATGGTTACCCATCCGATGTAAATGTTTTTCTCTCTCTTCTACCAGACGCGTGGCATCCACTGTATGGCATCGAGTGGGACTTGATTGAAACCATATACTGCTCGAAGCCCCTCCAATATTATACTGGTTTTGTGGAATCCTACCTCCCGATGAAATCAGAACAATATCTACTACATTTTATAATTTTTCGGGTCCGGGCGCTTATGGCCTTTCCTTCTTTAAGGGGTTTTCCCTGCGATATGCAATTAGCGACTTGTCACTAATCGCATATTAGAAACTACCCCCGCTTCATGAAATGACCTCCCTATTTTCTAATTCATGACAGCACACGTTACCATGGGCCGATAGTTTGTGCGCTTGACCGACGGTCCTTGTTGCTCCGCACTAGTCACAACTTGCAACTATTACGAGGATATCTCTGATAAGATTGATCATTATAGGACTTTGAAACTTTGGCATGATTTTTAAAGAGTTCATGAAAACTTAGAGAGTGTTCTAGGATCCAATTTGGATCATGTATTCCATGGATAAAATCCTCATGTGGAGGTATTTTGGGAGTTTTTATGGTGCAAAATCACACCCATAAACTCTGATTTCTACACAGTTTTTGTATAAATACCAATCTACAGTCTTGGCCTGATATGTTTGATGTAAAATCCTTTTGATATCTTCACTGATTCTGGGTTGTATGGAATTGTTAAGGATGTTCATAGCTGGGAGAACAAACTCCTCAATAAACTACTTTTATGAGAATTCTTTCTACTCTTTCGTGACCAATGAAGTCCAAAATTTCATAGGTTGTTGGTTTCCCTCATCATCTAGCTTATGCATTGCAAAACTGAACCTATCTTCTTGATAATAATTAAACATGGAGATTAAAATGGAAGTGTAATTAAACACCTGCTCTATTGGAAATTCAAAAACTTCTCAAGGATGATATCAACGAAAAATTAACTGAAGTTGAACAAAATGGATGGTTTGTTATTTGTGGAAAAAATATAAAGGAAGCCTAGAATGGGTTCATCTACCCATTGATCAGAATAATAACCCAAAATATATGAAATTATGGTTATAATCTATCTAGCTTGATGAGGAAGATTGAGGAAGGGTATGGAGGGTTCTGCTTGGGTAATTGGGCATTTTATGGTAAGAAGATCTCGAAAGATTTTGGCTCTTGTAGTGAAATCAAGCTTTCGATAAAGCTTGGCGAGGGCTTCTAAGGAAAAAGGGGTATTTTTTTCCATGGGGGGCACTAGCATCATTTGGTTTATGGATTGGGTACTAATTTTAAATAGGATGTCACCAGATGGAGCCATAATAGCTCTTTGGATAGGGACATAATAGGCTTGACATTTTCTGGTGAATTTAGGGACATGGAAGGTTAGAGGGAAGATATAATGAGGAAGATTGGATTCCTAGAGTCAAATTTCATTAGTTTGGTTGGCATGTTTGTATTCCAACCACTAGTGGAGATCTAAAAACTCATAGTCACACTAGGTTTCACTAATGTGATAACCCCTACAACCTAAAGGAATGTGATATAAGTTTATGGAGGGAGGGATTAATGGATTGACAGGTTTTTCCTGGGTTTTTCTCTTTGGAGGCATGATTATATCAGTGAAAAAATAACAGTAATTGATAGGATAGCTTACCAAGAATAGCTTGAGATAATGACTTGTCAGGGGAAGGAGACCAATGGCTATCAATTTTGATTTAGTCTGGTTCAGAACTATTTTGAAAATGATCTCTTTGTAGAAACTGTGAATTACAAGGAATATAAGTGAAAGAGAAAATTGAAAATTCTTCAGGGATTTTAAATGTAGAGAGGTAATTTCCATTGGAGGTGGCCTGAGATTATTAAAGGCTAAACAATTACCTGGGAAAAACAAATTAAATTCCCAATGGAAATTCTTCCAAGAACACATTCAATTGGGCAACGGTTATGCGACGTGGTGCAACATGAGTTGTGGATGTGACAAAGTAGGGACACGATAAGCAGATGAGGGGAAGGTGGTCTCAGAGGGGGTAAGAGGTGGTAAGCAGTATTGTCCGGGGGGGAGGGGGGTGCAAAATGATGAGAAGGCGTCATGTTAGGATGTGCCCAGTGGGGGAAAACTGCCTTTTTGGACCCCCCCCAAGGGTAAAGATAGGATGGATAGGGGGAGGCCAAACAAAGATATGAACCATTGACCGTGCAGATGGGTGAATCCCAAAGTTTTGACTACGGGCCCTTTTAACCACAAACGATGAAAGAACTTTGTCCATACATGCCTTTAATTCTTACTTTTTAACTTAGGATAAAGGTTGAAATATGAAATATATAAAAGCACTTTATCCCATCGTGCACCTTTTATTTTTATAATGTCTATGAGACTTAGGGAAAAAGACATATACATATATATAAAATCAATTATTTCTACCTTCCCTTTAAGTAAGCTAAAATTTTATTTCTAAAGGGGTTGCATTTAGACTATCAAACCTATATTATTTTCTTTTATGAAAAATGAAAAACTATCTAAATATATCACTTATTTCTCCTATTGATTCAGATTAAACAGTTGAATCAATGCCATTTTCTACCTAACTACTGATTTACCAAGATTAAACTGTTTGGAAAATCTTTATTCTCTATTCTAATTATAGAAATTCAAACATGTTTAACCATGATTATACCATATGATTAAACAAATAATTATTCATTGTGGCATTTTAAACAAGCTTCACACAACCTTTATTTATCAATGATGAAGAAAATTATCTATGAGTAGTGGCATTTAGACTTGCAACACATTCAATATTATTTCGTTTTTGTTTTTCTTTCTTTTGGTGGGGTTCAATCTTATTTTCTTTTTTATTTATACCCTATTTTCATTTTTTATTCAAATTTTCTTTTATTTGGAAATCATTTGCAGATTGACAAATATTTACAATATAAGATTCCTGAGATAAAATACTCAATCACCTTGAGATCCTATAAATTATAGGACCCTAACAAGTCCCACATTCATGCTTGGAATATGGCATGAGGGTGATTTGATGAAAGAAAGAATTGGTTTAGCTAATCTATGATTGGATGGTTCATTGAAGTCCCATACTTAGTTGGATTTTGCATTCATTAATAAGATTTTATTTCCTTGGTGTTTTATGAGAAAATGTATTGGTTCATATGTGGAATTTATGGTTGATGTATCCCTATTACTTCTGTTGTTTATATGTTGGTTATGAGTATGTTTTATGACAACGATGATGTATGGATCTCATAATGTTCGGTTTGTAAATGAATGAATAATGAATATATGACCTAATAGATGATAATGTAGCTAATGTGATAAGGCATCAATTATTCTTAGTAATTCTCATATAGGTATGAGACCCATATGCTAATATCTATTGTTATGACCTGTAGGTTTCATTCCATGATATGTTTCACAAAATGCTTTTCGTGGCTAGTAGGGGTCCAATCAAGTATTTCTTTAAGTATTTGCATCTGTATCATTGTCTCAATGTTACTTTTCATTCCTAAAGGTTTAATGGAGTTATGGGCAGTGGCTCGAGTCTTGGCCCTAAAAAAGTGGCACACGATCTGGGGTCGCAAGCTTAGAACTAGTTGAAAAAAAACCCTAGTCGCTTGCATGCCCATACTGTGAGAGCGACTAGAGGGTCCCAGTCGCATGCATGCCCATGTGATGGGAGAAACTGTGTCCCTAGGGCATTGAAGTGTCAATTTTGTCTCAGGGGTTGATCACCTAGAAGGGTTGGTTGGTTGTTGTAGGTTTTGTGACATGTGCAGAAGGTCAGATTGGTTGTGTTGTGTTGGCTCCACTTCTTTAACTATACATGGGAGTTGAATCGGATTGTAGTATCCTCTAGTCACATTTTTACCCTAGTAGACCTGTTACATTGGAGAAATGGAGGAGGGTGTTACACTTTGCTTCCTCTTACTTATGTGAATGTAAAATTTCACCTTAGGGTTTAACTCCCTCTACCACTTCACAATTAGGGATTTTCATTTTAGGAATTTTAGATTTAATTGGTTTGTGTACTTAATATATATAGGTAATTGACATGTAAATTATGGGGATCACTTATTGAATCAGATCCAAACCATGTCAACCCTGTCAATTTTTTTTAAATGGAATATGTTTATCAGTACACCCTGTGTAATATAATGCAAAAATGATGGTGGTGTTTTTATCGTTAGATATCGCATCGAGCCCTGTCAACCTTGTCCATTTTAAAAAAAATGTATGTTTATCAGCGCACCTTATGTAATATAATGCACTGATGCACCTCTTCCAATTAACACTGTTAAGTCCAAAAAACTTGTATTTTTTTGTTTTTAGTTTTTTACTATGATGGCAGTGCTTTTATCTTTATAAATTGCACTGTCATAATTTAGACTTATTTAAAAAAAAACTAAATTTCGTTATTGGTGCTAAACAATTAATGACCGATATGTTACATGACTAAATGCATCGAGGCGTTTATGCAAATATGCACTGGTTACTAGAACTCTTTTTGGCTAAAAATTATGTGATTTATGTATAAAATATATTTAATAGCTTCTATATTGAATGGTACATGTTGTACATTGATTAAAAAAAAAAAACCTTAGAAGTTTTCATGTAACAAAATTGATCGACACAATGATAGCACAGAAAATGAAAGTTCTTTGTAAATTATTTACAAAATTAATATCTTTGAACTATATGTATGTTTAAATAATATGTATTGGTTGGTTAGTCTGTGTCATGTAGAGAAACAAAATGAAGAAGTTTGATAAGATTATTTCTAATCTAAATACAGAAGACGGTACAAGCTTGATAGAAAAATTGCAAAAGGATGAATCAAGTGAATGAAAAAATACTATTCAAAATGAGTTTTATTTTATTTTATTTTTATTAATAATATACTTAAGAATATTAGATAACATGTTTCAAACAATCTATTAATTCACATATGTTAGTGTTCTATAGGGAGCAGCAACAAAGTAAAAGATCCATGTCGTTCTAAGAAAAGAAAAAATATAGAACGTGTTAATGATGATAAATTGGTCCTTAGCTCATCTGGAGTGGTGCTGGAGGTTAATGAAAGGGGGACTTTTTTTACAAAATTACAAGAAATATAATGGAACAAATGTATAGATGTACTTTCCACTTAAAATACAAAAATCAATCCAATGATTCCAAACACCAAGTTATATCTAAAATACAAGAAGCGTTTCCAAAGCAATGGTCAATGAGAAGTGTTAGACTTACAATAGAAAAAGCATACAACAACTAAAACGAACCATTCAAAAGGTAATATTCCTAATTAAAATGCTTTTCTAGAACTAGAAAACATTCATTTATTAATATTAATTTTGTTATATTTAGTTTCCATATATCAATATAAAAATAATTTATTATTTTTAACGAAGATTATGAGAATCCTAAAGGATCAACGAGTTGATATGCAAAACATGCCAATATCAATGTCTGAAAAAGTGTACAAGGAGATGGTCAAAGAAATGGACATAATTACATCAAAGGGGGAGTCATCCTAACAACTACATGCTTCAAATGTATGTACTGAATGACTTCGTACATATAAACAAATAATTTAGCATTAAATATTAGTTTTCAATTATTTTCTTGCAGAAAAGAAAAGAAAATGGAACTCATTCCACATCTAAAACAGAACAACAAGGAATAAAAGGGTTGATATAAAAGTTTGTGAGTAATTGCTAATATTTCCTTATAACAACTCAAGGTTTGATTTTTGTATATTTCAAGTTGTTTTATAGAAACCATCCTTGAATGTCTTCAAATAGGTGCTAACATACAAAAAAGAGCCATCATAAAAAATGGTTGACATTGGGTTAAATATGGGCTATGAGTATATGTTGGCATATCAAGAATTAACTGTGGAATTTGTAAATATTGATGTTGTTTTACTTCTCTAAGTTTCTAATTAATAGAATAAAAAAATCATTTATATTAAATTTATGATTTATTATAGAGTATAGAACTTGCAGGAAACAAAGTATGGAACTACATCAATAGAAGAGTTGTTGAAATAAGGCATGAGATATGGTTTGAAAGAATTTGTATAATTCAAGGCTCATTTCTTTCTATGGTAAAATTCTCTTCCATGTACATTGATGTATATTATTTATCTCAATTTTCATTATTATCACCAATGTAGATACACTCATTACATGTTATTTTTATGTCTGTAGGTGGAAGTTAAAGAAGACGAAAACAATATATGTAATCAACAAGACATTCGTCCAAGTAACCGAATTCATGGAAGTCACTCAAGCACTCACAACAGTTCCAGTGAAGAATCATGATCTATTTGGATATCAATGCAATTTTTTGTATTTTTTGAAATAATTGTTTATGAAAATCAAACATTTTGTTTAATGTAACTGACATAGTGTCCCAATTGAAAGACAAAGAATAACTATCCCATTTTATATGACAAAGAGCCTCTTATTCATATATAATACAATAAATTTTAATTTATTCTATTGTGTTGTCCAATGTCGTTGTGAAATGCTACACCATTTATTAAATATATGAATGATTAAATATTATAATGAAGAGATGTGAAATCTGATAATATAACAAATTAATCCAAATATCATATACAAATACACTAATAAAAATTTAATTTATATGAATACTATTATAAGATATGTGTTGATTTTTTTTATGAATAACAGATTTAAAAAATCACAATAATTACATTGTCATAGGTCAATGTTTCTAAAAAAGGGAACATCTAAAAGCACTGTTACGACAAGATATTTTTGTATGGCCCAATGTCTTTTTTGAAAACTACAACATCGGGGCGTTCGGAAAAAATAAGCACCTAGGTGTTATATTCTTTAAGCACTTGTATTATTTGCATTTAACGCCCCAGTACATTGTAATTCTTAAAGCACTAGTGCTTTCATAGAACTAACATCCCGATGCTCCAAAATAGTATTTCCAGGTGCATTATTCAAATTAACAACACCAGTTCTTTTATATTAGTAGTGCACTAGTGCTTTGATACAAAACATAAACATCGAAGCCATGAGTTAAAATAAAAGCACTAGGTTTGCAATATTTTTCTGCCTTCCCTGGTGCCATTCCTAAAAAGTATGGCTCGAGGTGTTGTTTAATATGTACACACCGAGGCAGTGTACTTTTCAGGCACGATGTTTTTTGCATTCAACACCTTATTGCTTTTATTTAAATCTACAACACCAGTGCTATTTTTCCTTTAAGCATGCTGCTAAAAAAAAATATGATAAAACCTATGACCACCCAAATTTCTTTAGTTGTGATGAACTTTCATTATCAACTCCGCTAAAGCATCTACTACCATAGACATATGTTGTAGAAAATGTTTTCTTGACAATTTTTTCCAATTTTATAACACTAAAAATCTTTGTTATAACCTCCGCTAGAAGGTATTTTCCTTGTACTTTATCTTGGCAGGTAGGTTGGACTTAAACATTCAACTACGACATATAAATTCAACATTCATTGATTACACATTCAACTCCTTTTGGGTCCAACCTGTGACACATATCTGAGAAGTTTGAATTTTTCATGAATCTTTAGCAATTTTTCCTAAGCTTTTTTTGGCCCTCATTTTTGAAAAGGTAAGGTATGCATCAAAGTTCCTAGAATTGGACACGACTAGTATTTGGGATCATATATGGTCTTATTTGAAGATGCGTTTTCTGGTGTGTATCTTGGTTCATTCTAAACTAATTCACTGGTTTATTAGTTTTTTGAGGTAGATTCGTGCCCTAATTAGAGAAGTGACTTGGATGGAACTAGGAATTTCACTATATAGGGTTTGTAAAATGTGTAATATTGAAGTTTGAGTTAGAAATAGGACCAAAAAAAATATTAAGGCTAGTGAACATTTCTCTAGTATATTATTTGCATCATCGAATCAATATACTTCTATGAGGTGTGTAGAACTTAGTAAGATCTATCTTCTAAACATCGTGTGGGAAAACTATAGTAGATTCACTATATTTGTAGCCCAAATTTTTTAATAGAATTAAGATAATTTTGTTGGAGGAATTTCTAGGAAGCGGATCTTTGTTCCTAGTCTTGACAATTGTTTTGGCAAATTTCTAGTTGATTAAATACACATATTGATTAAGGACTCATTTCAAGCCCATCTGAGAGTATATTACTACAAAGTGTAGTGTGGTAGTGGATAACATCAGTATTGATAGTTAGGGTTTGTTGAAGAAAAGCTCCAAGGTTGATATATTAATGTTGGGGTCATGTACATTTCTCTTTATAGATGATATATTGAAGCAAGTGATTTGTTTGAGTAGTGTTATGATTTCAAAAAAGAGAAATTGTATTGCAAAGATTAGGTGGGCTATGGACCATCAGGAAGAAGAATAGGTAGTGACATTACAACAACGATAGTACCATGATGACAATAGAAAATTTTTGAGAATGATATGACAAGAGAAAAGGCAGTACAATAGTTTTATTCACAACAATTTATTTTGAATTTTGAGCATAAGTGGATAGTGTCTGAAAATTATGAAATGTGGTTCACTTGTTGGATAGGGTGATAGGGAGGTGCTACAGAAAGTTTGAGCCTACATAGGGCATCAGAGCATCCTTTCATTTAGATTTGATAAATCTAGTTCATTGGAGCATCCTTCCAGTTGGAGCTGGTAAACCATGGTGTTGGAGCGTCCTTCCAGTCATAACTGGTAAGTCAGGGAGTTGGAGCTTCCTTTAGGCTGGAGCCTGTAAAACAGGCCATTGGAACATCCTTCCAGTTGGAGACAATAAACATGGTGTTGGAGAATCATTTTAGTTGGATCTGATAAAATTGGAAGTTGGAGCTTCCCGTTGTTGTAATATTGAAAGGACATATATTAATAAGTGTTTGATGGTTTTTCTCCTGGAAGGGTTTCCACTTAAAATATCATGTTTATTGTCTTCATTGTTGTGCATTGTTGAATGGTGTTATTAATTGTTTATGTTTAATGCGATTCTAATGATATGGTCTATGAAGTTAAAATTGACTAATTGAAGAGAAATATTCATTCACCCCCTCTCAGTATTTCCAACACAAACAATGTTGGTGTGGGGCCCGAATGAGGCTAGGCCCACACAAAAATAAATTCATGCAGTGGCTCGTATATGTGTGTGTGTGTGCCTATTTTACATCCATCTTTGCCTCCACCACTGCTTGATATCAAATCCTTGAAGACGATCTCCTTGAAGGGTTCATAATTTTACACTCTGAGGTCCCTGCACTGCCTCAATCAGGCTTGCATATTGATAACTACCAAAACAATGTGGGAATTATGCTTCTTTGAGCTATCATTCTTGTTAATTGTCAAATTCATTCCAACCATAAAAATTGTGAATATTAAATTAAATGAAGGATTTGTTAAGAAATCTTGAAAAGTATTTTATATTTGAGGTTTGTCAAATTCGAGCACTTTTAGTGAAGTGACCATCAATGTGATTGGTCACACAAATAAGCATTGTATATTCATGCCTTCCCTACACTCGACTCCAAGTAACACATAAGAGCATAAATGCAATTCCATTCCTTGTGTCTTAGTGACTTGTTGATGGTGTTGGACCTGCCAACATGTCACGGGATCTCCCTGTTAAGAAGTCCCAACTAGACCTTAGATCGTTTGGTGTAGGAGTCCTAGCAGTGGGGTACTATGATATCGCCTTGAACATGGTTTCGCACAAAGGTGAGTAAGATTTCCTTGTTGGTAGAAAGGGTGTGACATGTGCAACAAGTCAAGGAAGGTGCATGAACACAAGAACAAAAAAACATCACAAGCTAGAAAGCAGGATAGCCAGCAATCCAAAGTTATGGTTATACCAACAACACATTTCGATAAGATCCATACAAACATATACAACAAATTCCATACATACATGCGTAAACAACAACTGCATATATCATTCGAGTAACCAAGATAGTTGAATTACAATGACAATATATGCATGAAATGTGTTGGATATGTTATATTAAGAAAGTGAAAGATCCAATCATGCATACAACTATGACCAATCACTAGTCCTGACAGCGGAACATTAGAGTCACCATCGCCTGCTCCTCCAAAGAGATATACCAGCTCTGCACTATGGAGAAGCCAAGGCTCATTACAATACACTCCAAGATTTCTCTAAGATACACCTATAGGAAGCTTGGCTCCCCAAAGCCTGTACAATGAGTTATGAGGTTCTATAAATAGTAAATAGTGGGGTGACCCTTGACATTCCCCTTTGTGACTCTTCACCTACACTCTTGGACTCTTCAACTACTACATGGTCGTTACATTCTACTATCAACACTTGGTCTTTCACTTTTACAAGATGTTACATTAAAATTTGCACATGTACCCATGTGAGACAAAATAGGATTGAGAAAGCCATGCAAGATGTCACTAAGACTCAAACAGTTGCAGGAAGACCAAGTCTTTGACATCCTCGCGATGAGCGATGGTGGCAAACTAATTCAAAGCTTGGTAGTCCATTATGGTGTCAACGTGCTCAATGGTAACATCCTGCTAAAATCACTCTTTCCTCCATTGGATCTGGGTACACTCATTTGGCACCCCTATCTAACTTGTTTGATAGTATTGAGGGCAACTGGACCAACAATATACTAATGCATAGTGTCTGCACTAATCTCCAAGTCTGCACTAGTGGCTATGCACATCAACTCATCAAAGTACATGTCCAGCTCCAGTCAGACTTGGTTCTTTGACTTCACCTTGGTGAGTGTGCCAATGGATGGGATCACGTGCGTGTGCACAATGACATCCATGCTTCTGAATGCCCATGCATGTGAAGCCCGCAAATTGGTGATGAGTTGTGGGAGTTCCTTGTAGTTCCGGATCTGACTCCAAATGTGTGCCTTCAACTCTAGCACCTTTGGTTTCATCATATTTGGCAAGTGCAATGGGGCCCCTTTGTACCTCATTGTCCATGTTTGCATGTGATCGACAGTAGTGCACAAATTTGACAAGATGTGTGCTCTCCTGGCACAATGATGTTGCCAATTGTTGAGATGGAAAACTGACTTATGCATGGTGACGAAACTAGAATACAACATCCACATGACTATCTCAAGGGACGATACTTCATCCAGTATCGCTCTCTTCAACTCTGCTCTGGCGGATGATGTAACATGTTCTCCTCCCTACTAGTCTGCTTGTAACTCCTTAGTCATACACTCATTCTTAGCTATCAAGAATCTAACACTTGAGTTGGTGGCTTTGACATATGATTTAGTAGCATCGAATAATGTTGTTGGATGCTTTCACACATCGGATACAATCACTAGTTCTTCAAACTGTGTAGGAGATACATTAACATCTAGAGTAGGTTCTATGCGTGAATGCACAAGTCTGTGTTGTGACTTATTGAAAGATATGTTGTGCATCTCTGCCTATGGATTGTCTTCAAGGATTTATGTGCCTCCTTGATTGCTTGGGACTTGCTCTGCTTCCAGATCTGGTGAATTTGGTGGGGTGACCTCTTGGTTTTGAGGCATGAGGTTAATATCTTGATCTGACTCTAGCTGGCCCATATCCGTGTCCCTCTGCTCTAGCATCTATTCAACCTCTTGAGCTAAGTCCTGCTCCTATGACTGCTCACCTTGTCTACTTTGTGCTAGCTACTCAGATGAACCTATAACTTGTATGGGAAAATTTTCATCAATCTGTGCATGTTGTGCCTCATGTTGTACATGTCTCTACTACACTTCCTTATCTCTTTTGTGCAGCTCCTGTTCTTCCTGGAGTTTCCACTTCAACTCTTGCAACTCATTTTTTGTTTCCTCCATCCTCTATTTCTCTCTTAGCCTTTGCGTTATCCTTTTGTCCCCTCTTAGCCTCAATTTCAAAAGTTACTTTCAACACAAGTGGATACGCTTTGAAATTGCAACTTTGTTCTACCTCTGCATTGTAAACAACCTTTCTCTTGCCTTTGTCACACGCAAGTCTACTACCCTTTTTTGTTGATGATGATGCTACTCTCTGAGATCTTGCTTCCCTCTTCTTTTCTAACCACTCTACAACTATGCTGACCTGTTCATTGAGCCTGGAGTAGTGATAGAAGTATCTCCACGGGTCCTCCTCAGGCCAATGACACACCCCATGGATCCATGGATGTTTCACTCTCATACAATGGTCCTTCACTAAGAAATGTAGGTCATACAGATTGAACTTCTGGTGCCAAAGGTGAATCTTTTGAATTCCTTCATCTTAGCCTCAACATGCTTGAGATTCTGTATAGCATACAACTTGATCCATAAATGAAGTGCGAGCCAAGGTGCCATCTTCTTCTTGTGCAGTCTCACTGACAACCTTGTCGAGATGTGATATGACACCTCTTGCATGATGATCTTGCCCATGGTAAACTTTAGTAAAACATGGGGATCCTTCTCCATGCTATACATCCATATGAAGGTTCCAAGGGGTGAGGCATACCAATCTTCTATGTCAATCAATGCCTCCATCACTACCTAAGACATGCAAGGTGGATCATGCTCAAATATAATTTTGTACACTAGGGTGACAAAGTTGTCTGACAACTGTATGATAACTCCATGGAAGCTGCATTTGGAGAAAAATTTGCAATATGCACAGAGGTTTCTGAAGGTGTCCATGCCCAACCCAAGCCTCGGAACTGCTAACGAGCACAGACTGCATCCAAAATGTAAGTGGACATTATATCTTTGTTTGCTGACGCTTGGGCAGATGTCAGGCTTCTCTCACCTATTCCTTCAACTTGAGTGTCAGCATGTCGGACCAGTTGCAAGGTCTTCCTTCACTGGCCAGTTGGTCCAACAAAATCAACTAACTCTGTAGGAAGGTCTTTGTGCTCTCTTGGCCGTATAAGAATAATGAAAAGATGACCAAGTACTGATATGCCTTCCATAGTATCTTCATATTATAAACCTAGCTGGGTGTTCTCCTGAACTTCGATGGCTCTTTCACCCAACTCTTCAAGATATCTCTTGAGTTTGCACTAATGTTGAGTCTGTTGAAGGGTTTCTCCATTGTGATCACCAGTTCTGGAAAGTGATACATCTCCCGAAAGTCCTCCACCCTGAAGGTAGGAATTTGTGTTCCACTAACACTTCTTAACACCATTGTCTTGGGATCAATATGTGAGAGAATCCAATGGATCATGTCTGCACATGGAAATGCAGGATACTTACATGGAATCTTGTACAAGCGCCAAACTTGTGAATGTTGACATAGACCCTACGGTATTCCAGATTTTCCTCAAATGTGCCCGAGAATGTATCATTGATGTCCTACCATTTCATATTGATATCTTTGTCCATGAAAAAATTGGTGTCTTTATAGGTAGGCAAGCTCATAGACACTTGCTCAACTGCATCTCTGGTTGCACTCTCGACGGTGTCCTTTGACCCTGCTCTCTTAGAGGCCATTGTACCTGTAGCGTTGAGAGACAGACGAAGAATTGCGATACCTGGAGTCATAACAACACTCATGGCAAGAAATATATCAGTTGAAAATGATAAAAACTTTGGATACTAACATGCAACATACTTGTGTGACTGATTGGGAAGATTGCGCAATTTTCACCGGGAGGCTGGGAAAATGACTGCCAAAACTGCGCAAAGCATAGTTCAGGCTATTATGAGGCTGAATGACTACTAGAATTACACAGTGCATAGTCTAGCCTGGCTTGTTAAGGACCGAAATTGTGCAATGTGCAATTTCAGTCAGCAAGGACCGCAAACCCAACAAACTGCATTACGCAATTTCTAGGGCCAACAAGGCACTACCTCCCATAATCACAAAGCAAGCTTGGAGGCTAGTGTTGGGCCATATTTTCGCAGTTTCTGGAGGGAAGGTAGAGCCTTCACTCTCATAAATGTGCATTTCTAGTCAGGCAAGGCAGCCCAAACCTACTGACAGGTGACTGAAAACAAGAAAAGCTATGAATGCATGGTGAAGCTAAGTGTAAACAAGAGTGAATGATCATGCAGGGAAACAGTGAGTGCAAGATTTAGAAAATAGGAAAACAAGCATGTGTTCGAAGCGGGTTGCCGAAATGGCAACCATTAGTGTAGAAATAGTGTCATGCATGCGACAACAGTTAGATGCAATGAAAAACTTGAAACATTGCTTCTACAAGCTAACATGCATTAAAATGACAATAACCATTCAACAAAACAAAGAAAACAACATTCACGCAAAGTGAAATCCAAAAAGGAATAGAAAAGCAGCAAAATACATGAAAAGCAAACTTACTCGGAAAAAGATGAGTTGAATGTGCCGAATGCTCCTAGATGCGACGTGGGATGTCAGATCTCCAACATCGATGTGGGATGTTAGAGCTCCAAGATCGATGTGAGGAATGAACTCTGGAATGTCAAATAAATAAGTTTGATAAGATCGAGGCTTATGATGTGCATGCCAAAAATCTAGGAAAAGGTGACACTTGGCGAGAGGTTTCTAAAACGACTTTTTCATGTAACCTCCATCCGCTAAAAATAGATCCCTAAAATATAGGGATGCTTTTTTCTTTTTTATTTTTTATTTTTTGGGAAAAAACATCCCATGCATGCAAATCAAGATTGCTCAGTCCTGGAGGGGACCAGTCAACCTGGGAGCACATGCAACATACTGCAAGCTTGGGAATAACAATTTCACAGTTTCTGGGCTGAGAAAGTATGGTTGTCCCTCATGCATTGTGCAATTTCTAGATTGAAGCCCTGGCTGTTAGTCAAAATTGCGCAATTTTAGAGATGAATCCTAGTGGTGGGATGAATTGCACATTTTCTAGAGGGAAGGTTTCCTGGATGGATTGTGTATTTCTGGAGCCCAACATGTAGCCCAACTAGATTATGCATCTTTTGGAGGGAAGGCTATTTCCCCTCTAGAATTGTGCAATTTTCTAGGTGAGAACTTCAGCCATAAAAATGACTAAGTCTGGAATGTCTACCTATGGGTAGGAGGAAAACAGGTTGACCAACACAAGCTAGTAAGCCACCGAAACTCAGTTGAAGGCTATGTACTTGTACAGTGAAAGACATGTTACTAAGGATGGTTGGTAGGGAGGCTCCAAAATCAAGCTAAGGCAAAATTTTAGAGGGTGGTTGTAGCTGTTGCAACACTTGGCGACACACTTGTAGAACTCAAAATCTCTTAATGGACCTTGTTTCATGAAAATAAAGTCTAACTCCTACGAAAGTATTGTTCAGTTCTTAGATCATCTTGGTTTATGTGCTAGCTTGATTGAAAGATGTAGCACCTCCCATGCTCTTGGTCGATCATCACGCATTGCAAGCCAAGTCAACACAACTACCTCGATTGGGAATGATGGGTATATTGGCACACAAGAAATATGATAGTCAGAGTTTAAGTTTCATCTCTGGTGTTTCTCTACTGCCAGAAGGCCTGGATAGTACCCCGACAGTCACGTAGGAACACAAGCATCACTCTGCTACTAGCAAGCCTGGTCAGTACCCCGACAGAGTTACTTGCATCACCTCTTTCCGTAAGAATAATTTCTCTTCTTTTACCGTATTCATTTTTCAAAAAATTACACATTTTCATTTTTTCACTTTCCATTTTTTCAAGAACTGTGCTTAGCACTTATTTACTTCAGAGGTGGAAGAGGGATCTCGACTTATTAAGAGTAGAAGAGGTTGTTCCTTCAAAGAAGTATTTTGTATATACCTCTAACATACTTGTTAAAGTTTCCCCCCTCACCTTACTCTACTTGACTGAGCTGACAAGGGTTAACTCAAAACAATAGACTAGAGTAGGTGATATTAATTAGTGCGCAAGCGAGGTGTTTTCATCAAGGTTCACTTCAAACATAACATATTTTCCATTGGTGTATCATTGACTGAAGACAAAAAGTTTTACATAAAGAGACAAGACAATAGATAACCAAGTATTATAATTATATAAGTCCTCTTGTGCTTTACCTTGCTTGTTTCAAGAGTCGCGGACAGTTTCATGAAAAACTATCCTATGAACATAAACAAGTAAATAGAAAAACACAAAACAATGAGAAGAAGAAAATACAGAAGCGAAGAAAGTAATCCAAACAAGCAGGAAAGAAAACAAACAAACCAAGCAAGAAATAAAACATGCATGTAAGAAAACAAGACAAAATAAAATCCTACTCCTACTCCTAAGATAAATGTGCATGGATATACTCATGTAAAGTGCTACTTCTAATGCGGCCACCACACATTGGTTGTTAATCAAGGTTTTCATTGATGTCAATATGGCAGTTGTGGGGATGGAAAATTTTCTTGTGATAACCCTTTTACGATGGAATGTATATCCCTATGTTGAATAATGCTCATGATGCCTTAAGGAATCCCCAACCCTAATCTTATGTGTATTAATGAAATGCTTGCATTAATAAGCTTACCCATGATGAATGATCTAATGAAGCCCTAGATGCTTGTGATCTATCTTGGATGGTCTGATGATGCATGATGAGGAATCCATTACCATGAAACCCTTCTATGATGCATGATTAAACGTTGATTTGAAAATAGGATAACCTAAGCCCTAAATATCTTGTGGAATAATGATTCCCCAAATATGCCCTTATCATAAAAAGCTATAAAGGCCTAAGACCATGAATAAGGAACCCTAGACATAAAATCCTAATGGATATTACAAATTAAATAATGACAATTTCACAAATATGAATTTCTTGGTGGTAAAATGACCTCATTTAAGGAAGGACTTGGCATAATCTCATAATGGACATTTTCCCCTTTCCAGTGAGCTATTACATGCCCTCTAACTCTTATTACATTGGGAAAAAATGATTTTTTAAGTTGAAAAAATATATAATTTAAGGCTATCCGACCTAATCCGACTTATAGGCTGACATGTCCCATCAATAGACATGTATATTCATTCAAGGGAAAAACCACTATAAATAGAAGTTCATACTCCACATTTTAACCATTAGATTCAATGAAAAAACAGAGAATTCAAATTAAAATCACAAAAGCAACCAAAGAGGCCAAGGAGGACATATTCGTTGGGTTAATTGTATTGTTGACTTATCATTCAAGCGTGGTATATCTGTGGTATTGCAAATCTGTGGATAGAATTGTGACATGTGTAGATAGTCAACTTGTGAAGAAGCCTCAGGTTGGTGACAAGAACACAATTAAAGTAGAATAGAGGTCAAGGACATTAAGGATATCATTGTTGGGAAATTATTTATTGAGGGCTTCAAGCTTAGGAATAGTGGAAGCATACTCCTGTAGCTTGGACTAGGGTGCAATAGGTGTAAATTGCAGTAACCTATGTAATAGATCTAGCATCATAGAATCAAGCTCGAATTCATCATCAATTGATCATAACATGTGGATAGACATTTGTGGAATTAACTGTGCTCGACCTTCTTTCTTTGGATTTTATTACAGGCTTACACACAAAAATTCCAGAACTATGGCACTTATAACTTCAGCCCTATCAACCTATAATCACATCCCTATAATTTGGACCAGTGGTAACAATATTTGGATCCGTTGCATTGTAGTTAGTGAACAGACCTCAATTTAGAAAAAAAGGATCCTTAGATATGTGCCAAAATTTCAAGGCCTGCTTTACATGTGTTTGTGGGATCATATGACAACCACATCTAAGTTGTCACTACACTGATACAAGGATACAACATCAATAAAGGAAAATCTTAGACAGTCATTTATGATCTCTATTGAAGTTGTTTATAACAGTCTTTAAGGACAAGAAGCATTTCCATATTTTTGGAGCTGACTTGAGATCATTGTTCAAACACTACTAGAGCACAGTTGAAGGCATTAATAAGGTACTTGAAGACATTCTCGTAAATTATTGGTGAAACTTATTGACACCTTAAGGCTTTATTGAAGACATATGGAAGATCTATAGGATATGATCTTAGAGGTAGCCTTGGAACCCTTGTTGAAGTCCTCATGAAGACAATCATTGAAGAGCAAACCTATTGAAGGAATTAAAGTCTTGTGGAAAACCTTAGAAATCTACTTGAATATCTTCATGAAGTGTGCAGAACTTGTGAATACTTGTGAAAAATTTTTGAATTTTGAAGCAGAATATTGAAGATTCTTGAAGGCATCCTTGAGATAATGATTCATTGATGATGTCATCATGAGGTGACCTTGGAGATTTTTATTACGTACCATGAAGAATAGTGATGACACCTTCTAATTCAAGGTTGTCATTGATGATGTAGTATGAAGACTACAATGAAGCTGAATATTGGCAAGGCTTGATGAAGAAGACCTTGGGAGTTGTGAAGTACAACCAAACATACCTTGACAAAGAGAAGCTATAGGGTTGGAGCCCTTAGGGTTGGTGCCTCATAATTGACAAGGTTGATGCCTTGGAAAGTCCAAGTTAGTGCTTGGAAAATATAACATTGGTGTCCTTGGAGTTGGTGCTCCTAAACTCAAGGTTGGTGCCTTGGATAAGATAGGGTTGGAGCCTTAGAGGATTGGAGTCCTGAAGAAACCATATGAGAGTCTGTACCAGAGAAGATTTGGTGCCCTAGGGGTTGCAACCTCTAAACGCAAGGTCAGTGCCTTGAGAAGATAGGGTCAGTTCCCTAGATGTCGGAGCCTCAAAAAAGTCCAAGTTGGTGCTTGGAAATAGGTTGGGGTCTGGGAGATTGAAGATTGGTGTCTTCATCTAGGGTTGGAAACCTATATACATTGCACTTGATTTATTGTGAAAAATAAATTAACAAAAGAATTTATTCTTACTAATAATTTTGTGTTCTAAATATAAATGATCTAAATGGTAAAAGTAACAAGTGAAAAGAAATATTGATTCACCCCCCTCTCAGTATTTCCAACAATTGGTGTCAGAGCCAATACCTTCACTCAAAGATTAATAGGTTGAAGGTTGATTATTAGAACACAAATGGCGAAGCCAAGGAAGAAAGTCTCCAATCCTCCTAAATATGTGTCTCCCTCAACCAACGAAATTGAAGTCAATCAATTTGTGAAGGGTCCATTGTTTAATTGAAACTTTGATATATGGGAGGTAAGAATGAGGAATTTCTTAAAGACTCAAGGCATTGAAGTCTAGAAATCAGTGATTACTGATAGCATGATGGATGGAGAATCCAAGGAACATAATACAGGGAAATGAAAGATATCTTAAATGGGTTATCTGATTCTATGAAGGCCAATTTTGAAAAATGTTTTTCAGCAAAAGGCATATGGGATAAACTTCATGATCTTCACTCAAAACTAGTGTTGACAATGATCTCTAGTCAAGAAAATGATGGGAAACAAGAAGTAAATCCAGAGCCCATCAAGGAAGCTAAAGATAAGAGTGATGACATCAAGGCTAGAGAAGATGTGGAAGATGGAGAGAATGAAAAAGATTTTGAAAAAGATCTCCTCACTAAACTTATGGCTTCGATGGAAGAGATTAACAATTTGAAAAGGGAAAATGAGGAACTTAAGAAGAAAGCACAAGTTAGTGACTAGGACAAGACAAGGAAGGAAGTTGACCTTGTCAAGCTTCAAGTATAAGAAAGAGATGAGGAGCTCGCCAAGATTAAGGAAGAATTTCATAAAAATAAGAGAAAGCATCATGAAGAAGTCATATCCATGACAAATCAATTGGATAAAGAAAAAAAATGGGAATATACCTTGTCAAGCCACCTTGAACAAAGGCACAAAAGATTGAACAAACTTGAAGCAGAGATTGGTAAATACAAGGAAGAGGCCTCCTACCTTAGATCTCAACTGGTAGAAGCAAGGAAACAATCACAAGGAGTTGAGAAGGTGATGGAAGCTTTGACATTCATATAAGGACAACTTGATGAAGCAGAAAAGGAGAGAAACATCATGATATGCCAACTAGAAGAAAATGATGATGACATATCCAAGTTAAAATCAGAAATCACTTCTCTTAAGGCCCAATCATGTGAAGCAACCAAGATGAAGGAAGAAATGGAGATAATTTTATCAAAGAAGGATGAAGAATACAAGAAAACGAAGTGAGAAATTTTCTTTCTTAAAAAGGAAGATGACTTGCTGAATAATAACTTTAAAAGTTCTCAAACCCTAGATGGCATCCTAAGTCATCAAAGGTCTCCCCTCGATAAATCAGGTCTTAGATATGCAGATGAATCCTCAAGCAAGAATGATGCAAACCCTAATGCTTCAAACAACAACGATGTAAGGAAGTCTGGAAGAAATGTTGATGCTCCCATTTCCAATAAAGGCAAGGAGAAGAGTCAAGAAAACTATGGAAGAAACCCTCCTCCAAGAAGAAATGTAGATGGTGTCAAGGATGTAAGAAGCAATGGTTATCATCAAAGGATCCCAAGGAAAAAATAATTCAGAATTACTTCAAGGAAACCTTCTTCTCCCAGGTACCAAAGTATATTTCTTGGTTCTTTTATTCTTGTACAAACTTTGGGCACATGGAAAAAGTTTGTAGGGACTATCAAAAAGATAATTATAATGGTTCCCGTCAATCTCTGAGAAGCAATTTTGCAAGAAGAAATCATGAATTTGTATACACGAACAATATAGTGTGCTTCAAGAGTAAAAAAATTGGAAATATGGCATGTGATTTTAACTTGACTTGGGATTCTACACAAGCTAGAACCATACCAGAGAAAACGGTTACACAAGTATGGAGAAGGAAGCAAATACAATCGCGAAGTATCTTGAACTCTCCAATCAACAACACATGTTTTTGATTTGATGAAGAAATCAAGATGTGATATCCCAAGTGTTTGATGATGAGAACCAAAAAAAAAGGGACCATGCATAAAGTTAGAGGGAGCTCTTGATCATTTTTGTTAAAGAAGCTAGAGGGGTTTATGTAGGAAGTGGGAGATGGTTCATGTAAAAACATCTATCATGGATTACAATGATAGAAGGAAGAGCACCATGACATGGGGAGTAACATACCTATGAAGAACTACTATTAATGAAGAAAAGAAGCAGCCTAACAGGGGTAGTACTTGGGCACCCAATTTTCCGTTGATGTCAAAGGGGCAGAGAATGTTGGAAGGGAAAGAATATTTCCATCAATGAAAAATGGGGAGATTGTTAATGAAGGTTGTAATTGATGTCAATATGGAATTTGTGGAGATGAAAAATATTATTTTGATAACCGTTTTGTGATGGAATGTATATCCCTATGTTGGATAAATCTGATAGTTCCCTAAGGAATCCCTAACCCTAATCTTGTGTGTATTAATGAATTTATTGCATTAATAAGCATACCCATGATGCATGATTAAATGTTTACTGGAAAATGGGATTCCCTAATCCCTAAATATCTTATGAAATAATGATTCTCCAAAGATGCCCTTATCCTAAAAATATATAAATGCATAAGACCATGAAGAAGGAGCCCTAGACATAACATCCTAATGGCTTCCATAAATAAAATAATGACAGTTTCACAAATATGACTTTCTTGGTGGTAAAATGACCTCATTTAAGGAATGACTTGGCAAACGCTTGTATATGACATTTTAACCTTTCCAACGAGCTATTAAATGCACTCTAACTCTTATTAGATTGGGAGAAAATGATTTTTTAAGTCGAAAAAATATATAATTTAAGGCTAGCCAACCTAAGCCGACTTGTAAGCTGACACATCCCATCAACAAAAGTGTCTATTCATTCAAGGGAAAAACCAGTATAAATAGAAGTCTATACACCACATTCTAACCATCAGATTTGGTGAAAAAATAGAGAATTCAGTTTAAAAGCATAGAAGAAACCAAAGGGGTTGAGGAGTACATATTGGTTGGGTAAATTCTATTGTTGACTTACCATTCAAGCATGGTATATCTGTGGAATTGCATATTTGTGGAAAGAACTATGACAGTTGTAGATATTCATCTTGTGAAGGAGCCCCATAATGGTGACAAGAACATAGTTAAACCATAATAGAGGTTGAGGAAATTTAGGATATCATTGTTGGGAAATGTTTATTGAGGGCTTCAAGCTCAGGAATAGTGGCAACATACTCCTATAATTCGGACTAAGGTGTATAAGGTCTAAAGTGCAGTGGCCTATGTAATAGTTCCAACATCATAGCATCAAGCTTAGATTCATCATCAATTGATCATAACCTTTGGATAGTCATTTGTGGAATTAATTGTGCTCGACCTTATTTCTTTGGGTTTTATTGTAGGCTTATACAAAAAAAATCCAGAACTGTGGCACTTATAAATTCGGCCCTATGAACCTACAATCACAACCCTATAATTTGTACTAGTGGTAAAAATATTTTTTTTGTTGCATTATAGTTAGTGAACATAACTCAATTTAGACAAAAAGGATCCTCGGACATGTGCCAAAATTTCAAGGTCTACTTTACGTGTGTTTGTGGGATCATATGACAACCACATCCACTCACTGATACAAGGATACAACATCAGTGAAAGAAAATATTGGACAATCATTTATCATCTTTGTTGAAGTTGTTTACAACAATCTTGAAGGATAGGAAGCATTGGCATATTTTTGGAGCTGACCTAAGATCATTGTTCAAACACTACTAGAGCACCATTGAAGGCAAAACTAAGGTACTTGAAGACATTCTCATAAATTATTAGGGCATCTTATTGACACCTTAAGGTATTATTGAAGACATATGGAATATCTATAGGATATGATCTTAGAGGCAACCTTAGAACCTTTGTTGAAGTCCTCATTAAGACATTCGTTGAAGAGAAAATATTTTGAAGGACTTAAAGTCTTGTGGACAAGCTTAGACTTGTACTTGAACATATTCATGAAGTGTACAAAACTTGTGAAGACTTGTAAAAACTTATTGAATTGTGAAGCATCATATTGAAGATTCTTGAAGGCATCCTTGAGATAATGATGCTTCATTGATGTCATTGATGTTGTAGTGTGAAGACTAGTGTGAAGTTGAAGATTGACAGGTCTTGGTAATGAAGACCTTGGGAGTTGTGAAGTAAAACTAAACATACCTTGACAAAGTGAAGCCATAGGGTTGGAGCCCTTGGGGTTGGTGCCTCAGAATTGACAAGGATGGTTCCTTGGAAAGTCCAAATTTGTGCTTGGAAAATATAAGATTGGTGTCCTTGGAGTTGGTGTTCCTAAACTCAAGGTTGGTGCCTTGGATAAGATAGGGTTGGATCCCTAGAGGATTAGAGTCCTCAAGAAACTAGATCAGAGTCTATACCAGAGAAGGGTTGATTCCCTAGGGGTTGGAGCCTCTAAACGTAAGGTCAGTGCCCTGAGAAGATAAGGTCTGTGACCTAGAGGTCAGAGCCTCACAAAATTCCAAGTTGGTGCTTGGCAACAGGTTGGATCCTGGGAGATTGAAGATTGGTGTCTTCATCTAGGATTGGAGCCCTATATACATTGTAGTTGATTTGTTGTGAAAAAGAAATTAATAAAAGGATTTATTCTTATTGTTAATTTTTTTTTCTAAATATAAATGACCTAATTGATAAAAGTAACAATTGAAAAGAAATATTGATTCACACCCCTCTCAATGTTTCCAACATTGGTCAACCCATGTTGGTGAAGACATGGTTCCTGAAGAGCAAAGTCAGGCGCACCATCAAACATGAAAGATATAACAATGAATTCAAACATGCTCCAAGTTTAGATGCATCCACAGAAAATAAAAAAGGTGAAAGCGCTTGACATGCACTCTTTGGACTTACCATGGTGGTGTGTTACACTACGTGCATATGTTAAGCGTATGCACTTTCTTGACTGTGACATGCAAGCAAACACGAAGAACATAGACAAATTGTGTCGCACAAGTGTACTTGTTATATAAGATTCCTCCAATGCATGAGCGATGGGATCATGTAGTTCAAGTGGAGGAAGTGAAATCCGTATGTTGGATTGATCTTCAATGCATACAAATGAGCGATGAGGAGCCTTGGGTGTTTCAACAATTTCCTGATCAAAAGTGAAACCAACCTCAGGACATTGAGGGCCTGACATAACCATCAACTCGGGCTAAAGTTCCTCCACATTCTATGGGGTTTCTACTTCATTGATAGATGGATCATCATAAATAGGTGGCTTTGAAACATCAATAATGATAGAATCATCATCGTGATTGAATGCGGGAGTAAATGGATCATGACATCTACTATCAAAAAAATCAATGATTTCATCAGAATACTCATGATCAGATAAATAAAATAGAGGGGTAAATGAGAATCAAGAATGTTCACCCTCTACGTTTGTCAAAAAAGAAGGTGAAAAGTCAAGTGGATTTTCAATGAATAATTTGTCTTGTCCACTATCGAATGAGGGACGGACATCGGGTGTGTTCTTCGAATGATCGGTAGTGAGTGCATCTGTGGATGGATTGACACAAGGAAAAGCAAAGATATCATAAACAACAAAGATGTTAAGAAAAAGCGAAGGAGGTGCAGAAAGAAGGAGGTCATTCTTCACCATGGGTTGATGTTCAGGTTCACAGTCATATTCATCATAAATGACAGCGCAGGTTGGTTGTGTAACACCAACTCCATCAATGGCTTGATCCTCGTTCACAACAGGTGTAGAGTTTAGGACGAAAGAACACAAGACAACGCAATCTAGAGGATCAGTAGAATGCGAAGACAGAGGTTGAGGTAACAAATGCATGTGAAAACCCATGGGCTTCGCAACCAAATCTACATGAAAATTGAGAGAAGTGAAGTTGGGAGGATATGAAAGTTGAACAGACATGCATGCATGTTCTCCCACATCACTCTGCGGTGGTAGAGTTGTTTGATGAGGGGAAGGTAGACAGTCACTTGAATGTGTCCGCTTCTAACTGCGCAACTCCATCACCAAAGTATGCTAAGTGGGGTTTGAAATTCAAATTCATCTTGGGATAGAATTATTTGTGAAGGCAATATTCGAATCTATCCCAAATATATTGGAATTAGATCTAGTTTTTTGAAGCTTCAAACTAAAGTATACAGAAGCATTGTCAAAAATCCATAGACGATTCATGCGGGCTCTTCCGTTGTTTTAACAGTTTTTTGTGAAGAGGTTGAGGATCAAAATGATCGAAAGTAGATTCAATTAGAACACAAAACTAATTAATTGAGTGAAAGCGATCGTGAGGCATGTTGTGGAACCATCGTTGTGGGGATTCGCGAAGTGTGTGTGAAAGCAGTAAGATGACCTCGACATCATCAAACTCATCTGCATCCTCAAGGAATGCAAGGAAGTCATATAAATGCTCAGGCCATGCTACTTTTCCTTCACCATTGCATGTGAATTCCGACAAGAGAGCATAAAACTCCCTCTTGATGTTGACATGTTCATCATTGGACAGACATCGTGGAAGGAGGAGTCTAATGATATCCATGATAGATGTGAGAAGATTCAAAATAGAATGTGATGACTCATATTGTCATATGGCACTCCTTCTAGTGCCAAAAATGTTGATGGTGTTGGACCCGCGAACATGTTAGGGGATCTCCCCGGTAAGAAGTCCCAACTAGACCTTAGACTGTTTGGTGTAGGAGTCCCAGCAGTGGGGTAGTTCGGTATCGCTTTGATAGTGCTTGCATGCAAATGTGAGTAATATGTCCTTTTTGGTAGCAAGGGTGTGACATGTGCAACAAGTCAAGGAAGGTGCATGAATGGCTCTAACACATGGAACAAGGGAATGAGTCTACCCCTTGGAAACCTGTGGTAGCATGCAACTTGAAAGGGAACACATGAATAAAAAAACATCACAAGCTAGAAATCAGGTTAGCTAATGATCCAATGCGATGGTTATACCAACAACACATTTCGATATGATTCATATAAACATATACATAAAAGTCCATACATACATGCATAAAAAACTACTACATATATCATTAGAGTAACCAAGAGAGTTGAATTAAAATGACAACATATGCATGAAATGTGCTTGCTCTATTATATTAAGAAAGTGAAAGATCCAATCATACATATAAACATGACCAACCACTAGCCTTGATAATGAAACATTACAGTCATTGTCTCCTGCTCCTCCAAAGAGATATACTATCTCTACACTGTGGAGAAGCCAAGGCTCGTTACAATACACTCCAAGCTTTCTCTAAGATACACCTATAGAAATCTTGGCTCCCAAAATCCTGTATAATGAGTTTTTAGGTTCTATAAATAGAAAAGGGTGGGGTGACCCTTGGCATTCCCTTTTATGACTCTTCACCTACCCTCATGACTATTCAACTACTACATGATTGTTACATTCTACTATTGACACTTGGTATTTCAGTTTTACAGGATGTTACATTACAATCTGCACATGTACCCATGTGAGACAAAATAGTCTTAAGACATCCATGTAAGATATCACTAAGACTCAAAAAAATTAGAGAAGACAAAATTTCAACATCCTTGCGATGACCTAAAGTGGCAAACTGATGCCAAGCTTAGTAGTCCATTATCGTGTCTGTGTGCTCAATGGTGACATCTTGCTGAAAGCACACTTTTGCCTCCATTGCATTTGGGTACACTAATTTGGAACCTATGTCCAACTCATCTTATAACATGCGCATCATAGTCTTGAGTGTAGCCGGACCAACAACATACTGATGCATAGTGTTTGCGCTGATCTCCAAGTCTGCACTAGTGGTTATGCACATCAACTCATCAAAGTACATGTCCGTCTCCAGTCGAACTTGGTTATTTGACTTCACCTCCGTGAGTGTGCTATTGGATGGGATCACGTGCGAGTGCATAATGACATCCATGCTTCTGAACACCCATGCATGTGAAGCCTATGAACTGGTGATGAGCTGCAGGAGTTCCTCATAGTTTCGGATCTGACCTCGGATGTGTGCCTTAAACTCTACCACCTTTGGTTTCATCATCTTTGGCAAGTGAAATGGGGCCCCTTTGTACCTCATTTTCCATGCTTTCATGTGATCGACAACAGAGTGCATATTTGACAAGATGCATGCTCTCCTGGCACAACGCTACTACCAGCTGTTGAGATGGACAACTAACTTATGTATGGTGACGAATCTGGAACACAATGTCCACATGACTATCTCGAAGGATGATAATTCATCCTTTATCTCTCTCTTAAACTCTGCTTTGGAAAATGATGTAACCTATTCTCCTCCCTGCTTGGTCGCTTGTAACTCCTTAGCCATATGCTTGTTCTGAGCTATCAAGAATCTAACAATCAAGTTGTTGGCTTCAACATATCCTTTGGTAGCATCAGCCAATGTTGTTGGATCCTTGCACACATCATATACGATCACTCATTCTTCAAAATGCGTAGGACATATTTGGAAATCTGGAGTAGGCACTCTGTGTGACTGCACACCTCTGTGTTGTGACTTTTTGAAAGATATTTTGTGCATCTCTGCCTTCAGATTGTCTTCAAGGATTTATGTGTCTCCTTGATCAATTGAGACTTGCTCTGCTTTCGGATCTGGTGAACCTGGTGGGGTGACCTCTTAGATTCGAGGCATGAGGTCAATATCCTAATCTAAATTTGGCTGGACCATATCCGTGTCCATCTGGTCTGGCATTTGTTTAATCTCTTGTGATAAGTCCCTCTCCTATGCCCGCTCTCCCGGTCTTCTTTGTGCCAGTTTATCAAATGAATCTATAACCTGCATGGGCATAGTTTCATCAACCTGTGCATGTTGGGTCTCCTGTTGTACCTATCTCTGCTATGCTTCCTTATCCCTTTTGCACAACTCCTGTTCTTCCTGAAGTTGTCGCTTCAACTCATGCAACTCCTTTTCTATTTCCTCCATCCTCTGTTTCTCTCTTAGCCTTTGCGTGATCCTCTTTTCATGCTACCACCTCTTAGCCTCAATCTCCAAAGCTGCTTTCAACACAAGTGGATATTCTTTGAACTTGCACCTTTGTTATGCCTCTGCGTTTTCAACAACCTTTCTCTTTCCTTTGTCACACATAGGTCTATTACCCTCTGTTGTTGTTGATGATGCTTCTCTCTGAGATGTTGCTTCCCTATGCTTTGCTAACCACTCTACAGCTATGTCGACTAATTCATTGAGCCTAGAGAAGTGATAGTAGTATCTCCATGGGTCTTCCTCAAGCCAATGACACACCCCCTCGATCCAAGGATGTTTCACTCTCATACAATGGTCCTTCACTAAGAAATGTGGGTCATACAGATTGAAACTTTTGGTGTCGCAGGTGAATATTTTAATTCCTCTGTCTGGGCCTTAGCATGCTTGAGATTATGTATCTGATACAACTTGATCCACAAAGGAAGAGTGGGCCAAGGTGCCTTCTTCTTCCTATGTAGTATCGTTGACAACCCTGTCGAGATGTGATATGACACCTCTTGCATCATGAGGTTTTCCATGGAAAACTTTGGTAAAACATACAGAGCCTTAACTACATTGTACATCCGTATAAAGGTGCCAAGGGGTGAGGCATACTAGTATGCCATGTCAATCGATGCCTCTGTCGTTGCCCGCAACATGCAAGGTGGATCTTGCTCAAATATCATTTTGTACACCAAAGTCTCTGGAAACTATATGATAACTCCATCGATATGGATTTAAACAAGAATGCAAAAAAGTATAGATATAATCATAAATACAAAGATGCAATAGAAATAACACTTCATTTCATTAATATCAAATTCTGAAATATGCTTACAAAAAGAATGGAAATAAGACTAGCTCAGGTGATGGTAGCTTATCTGTAAGAAGAGATGTGGTGGCTATATGCCTCTCAACTATGTTACAATGAGGCTCAAAGTCCAATATATTATTGAGAAACAATGGAAAACCCTAAACGTCCAAAAACCTAACCCTATGAGATGAAGCGCCAAAACTGTGGGCCCTGTTTGGGTAAATTGATACATCAACTTCCCGGGGTCATAACTTTTGCATACAATCTCCGTTTGGCTATTATAATACCTCATTTCAAAGATCTCAAAGAGAAGACCAAAAAGAAATGGAGACACTAGATTGGGATTTTTCAGGCCTCTCAGTTTTCTCTAAAAAAAAATTTTAGGGCCTCAAAATAGCCCCAGAAGTTCAAGACCTAAAAAACTGCCAAAAATAGTCAATTGTGCTACAATTAAGGAAACCAAAAAACTGAAAGAGACAGTGTTGGGGGTCCAAGTGGAATAGGTGGGTGGCCACCAATATCAACTTGGAGCATTGCTTCCCCCTTAGGAAGCAATGGTCCCCATTGCGTTGAGTGGTTACATGAGATGGGGAAACTTTTGTTGGACTTCGTCCCTAGTGAGCCACTTGCCTTGGTGAAGGAGTTGGCTAGCTTTGAAAACCCGATATAGTTGAATCTTCTACTGGTGAGTGTTCTTGATCTGTGTGTCCATGATCCGATTAGCAATAGCCTATTCCATGGAGTCTGGTTTTTGAGTTGTTTTCCAACGACGGATGTGTCCAACAATGGTGGAAAGTATGGCCGAAGGCAGTCTACATTGAATAGTGGGTGAAAACCAAGGAACGGTGGAATTCTAAGCTAAAAGGCATTGTCCCCTATAGCCTTGTTGATGACGTATGGCCCATAATGGAGTGGGCGAAGCTTGCAGTGAGGTTCGATGACATGCTCCTTTTGTAAATGTAGCCAAACATTGTCACATTTCAAACTTGTGCGACACCTGGTGCTGATCATGGTGTTTCTTGTACTTAGCATTGTCTCTGTCCAATATATCATGGACTTGCTGGCGGATATGTTGGATGTGGTCAATAAAGTTGTTAGCCCTGTCGGCTTCGAACTAGACATGAGCCGAATCTGCATGAGCAACTGCAAATGGTATGGCCACATCAATGGAACATAATGACTATAATCCTAGCCCTACCTAAAAGCGGTTGTGGCCCATTGAGCTATGGAGAGATTTGTTGTAGTTGTGCTGGATAGAGGGGAGGCTTTCATCCCATGTGTGTGGATGCTTCAAGTTGTGCATGCGTACAATGTGTATGATCATCCTGTTGACAACCTCTATTTGGCCATCAGTTTGGGAATGGAATTTCATGGACTTAGTAAGTTTTGTATCCAACATCAACAAGAGACATGACTAAAATGCACTCAAGAATGTGCTCCGATCTGAGACAATGGACTCTGGGATCCCAAAGTGTACCCACACTTTCTCAAAGAAGAGCTTAGAAGTGGCCTCTACTGTGATACTCCTCTTGCAAGCTGCAATGATGACCATCTCAGAGAATCTGTCGATGACCAAGAAAACATAATCGTTTCATGCTTAATGGAAGGAAGGCCCAACATGTAATACATGGAGACAAATTCTTGTTGGCATTATCATACATATGTTGTACTTGATGGCAACCCACTCATCTCAGATGATAAATTATAGTGCAGCAAAGTTATTTTCTGGTTCACGGACTTTCACGCAGAGAAACGTTCACACACTTTCATGCAGAAAAAGTTCCTTTCATGAAGAGAAAAGTTCACGCACTTTCATGCAGAGAAAATTTCCTTTCATGAAGAGAAAAGTTCACGCACTTTGATGTAGAGAAACGTGCACGCACATGGGAAATCTTATGGTTGGTTCATGGTATTCGTCCGACAGTTTTTGATCCTATGGTTTTGGTCTGTGGTATTGCATCCAAAAGTGTTGATCCCAAGTATTGGGTCCATGGTATTGAATTGCTATGGTTTTCGGTCTGGGGTATTGTGAAAGGCCTAAGTCTATAAAAGAGGAAGGAGATCATTTGGCAAGGCATCTTCTAAATTATTGAATATCTAATAATGTGCTCGATCTGGAATATTGTGGTTGGGTTATGGTGCAGATCTGGATCTGAATTAAGAAGGAACCTGAGCGCAAGGAGAAGGATAAGTTCTATTGATGGGTCAAAATCTTAAGGGTGGAATAGTGGTATCACTATATGATTTTGATCTGTGATATGTGGCGCATGCTTGATCTATAAATCTGATAATCTGGGTTAACTAATATCTGAATGTTTGAAAGAATAAATTTATAGATCTTTACGCAGGTTTCTGAATAGTGAAGTAGCATACATCTCTTGATTTATGTTCTAGCTGCTTCTGTTTATTGCTACATTATTTTGGGTTCAGAAGTGGGGTGTGATTACTGTTATTGTGATCCGGGTACAGTCGTCAGAGAAGTGTTTATTTTGATTCAGTTTTGATTGGTGAAAAGATGATTGGTTGATGCAGAAATTCTTGATGTTTGATTGATGTTATTTGTGGATCCAGTCTGAGAATTTATGAAACGTGGTCCCTGGAAGGAAGAGAAGGTTGTAGTCTTCTGCAGGTAGCAGCCTGCGTACTAGTATCTCAACTAGTACAAGAACTAAGAGGGTTGTAGCTCCCTTCTAGGAGAAGCTGGAAAACGAGAGAGGGTTGTAGCTCTCTGCAGGTAGTAGCCCGCGTACTGGTAAAGGACTGCACCAGTCTAGAATCATTGTAAAAAGAAGTTTCTAATTGAAAAGATAGAGACATATTGCAGCAGGTGGTTTTCACCCACATTGGGTTTCCACCTTATATCTTCTTTTCTTGTGTGTGATTGTCTTTTGCTCTATTTTTTATGTTCCTGATTATTGTTTATATGATCCTGATGCACAGATTAATGTTCAACATCTGTAGAATATTTTAAATTATAAGTCTGTATGGTATATGTGGATTTCCTTATCTATAGTTGCATATATACGCAATTTTCTCTAACTGAAGTAGCGTATATGTTCTGAGTTTGAAAAAGAAAATAATTGACCAAATAATACTGATTCACCCCCCCCCCCTCTTAGTATTATTTCCAATAATTGGTATCAGAGCGGGTCCTTCAGAAGAAGCTTGATTGCTTGAAGGAAGATCTATCATCCTGAGAAACTACGAGAGAGAAGCATCAATCAGACCACCAATTTTTGATGGGACCAACTTCGTCTATTGGAAGGTAAGAGTTACAACCTATCTTCAATATCTTGGTACAGAAGTATGGGATATCATAGATATAGGGTACACTTTTCCATCAGCAACTCCTATAGATTCAGCTGAGAAGAAGCAATTTGAAACTAATGCAAAGGTTGTCAATACGCTATTAGGATGTCTATCTCAATCAAAATTCATCAAGGTTATGTAATATAAAACCGCAAAAGAAATATGGGACAAGATCGTTCTAAGCTATGAAGAAGATGAACAAGGTAATAAGTATAGACTTTTAATGGCTTTTGAAGATGATGATTTCATGGATGCTATAGATGAAGAAGGTCTTTGTGAAGAGATTTCTAAACTCAAAATTTGTTTAGAAGAGAAAAATATGATTATTGATACTCTGTGATTCCAATTGGCTGAAAGTGAAAAACATCATGAAAAGTTAGAATGTGAAATAGTGGGACTTAGAAAAGAGATTGAGAAAACTAAAGCTCTTAATCTTAGATTTGTTAAAGGATCTAAAACATTAGATGAGATTATCAAAGTACAACATTCTCCACTAATCAAGACAAGTCTGGGATATAATGAAGAAGCATCTCTAGCACAGAAGCCATCCACCTCCAAAAGTTCTATTGATGCAGCAAGGAGAAGTGAAAAAATTGACAATCAACAGCAACAGCACAATGTTGCTCACCAAGTAAATCAGGGACATTTTTCTTCAAGAATGAACAGAGATCACCAAGTAAATTAGGGGCAATCTGCTTCAAGGATAAACAGAAGCTACAACAAACCACAGGTAAATCATTCTCAATTTGTCTGAAGAATGAATGTTAATGAAAACTACAATCGTTCGGTCTGCAGGATTGATAATCTCCGGAATTTCTTCAATGGCCAATGTCTCTCTTGTCACAACTTTGGACACAAAGCAGCTCAACGTGTTGCCTACAAAACTACCATGATTAGAGAAACTCAAAAACAGAGGAATATTACTGGAATCATGAAAAGGACCTACAATAATTTTTTTGCTCTTGAAAATGAAATAAAATGTTCTATTTGTAATAATTTTGGTCATGAAGATTCTGAATGTAGGAGTAGGTTTCGGCAAGCAACTCAGATGGAGCAAGCCTCAAATATCAAAACATGGAGAATGAAAGAACCACAACCAGAAAGATTGGCATAGCCTTATATGCAGAAGGGTAGGAAAATTAATGCTACATCGACAGTGGATGTTCAAAAGATATGACAGGTGATAAAGAAAAACTTCAGTCATATAGTTCCTTGGAGAAGGAGAAGAAGGTCTCATTTGGAAATGACACTCCTGCACTCATAAAAGGTAAAGGTTATGTTCTTTTAAAAGAAAAGGTCAAAGAAGGAAATGTTATGTATGTTGATGGCTTAAAGCATAATCTATTGAGTGTTAGTCAGATGTGCGATCAAGGAACCGAGGTAATATTTTGATCAAATGGATGCAGTGTTCGTGATCTTGATACAGGAAAAATAGTGATCAAAGGCATAAGAACTCCAAATAATTTATACATATTCAAAGAAGGACAACAAAAATGCTATCTGAGCAAGAATGATGAACATTGGCTATGGCACCAGAGGTTGGGGCATCTAAGCTTCTCACAGATAAGGAAAGCATGCAAATACTAGGCAGTTCGTGGTCTTCTAGGTATCAAACATCCAGACAACACCATATGCAAATCATGTCAGTTTGGTAAGCAAACCATAACCAACTTCCCTGAGAAGGAAGGATCAGCCAGCAGGCCTCTTGAACTAGTCCATACAGATGTATGTGGTCCATTTAGGACAACGTCACCTCGAGGAGAAGAATACTTTATATTATTCATTGACAACTACTCAAGGATGGTTTGGATAGGACTGATGAAGCAAAAAGATAAAGCATTCAAAAAATTCAAATCTTTTAAAGCCTTGGCTGAAAACGAATCAGATCACAAAATTAAATACCTCAGGTCTGATAGAGGTGGGGAGTTTACCTCAAATGAATTTTTCGATTTCTGTGAAGAACATGGAATAAGAAGGGAATTCTCTACAGCCAGGACTCCTCAGCAAAATGGAGTAGTGGAAAGGATGAACAGAACGGTTCAACAAATGGCTCGTGCTATGTTTGATGAGTCTGGAACTCCCGCAACCTTCTGGGGTGAAGCTTCTTTTGTTGCGGTTGTTATTCTCAACAAAACAAATGTCCGAGTGAACAACACTCAAACTCCTCATGAGCTCTGGTGTGGTGAGACTCCTTCGGTAAAGCATTTCAAAATTTTTGGAATCAAATGCTATATTAAGAATAATGATGAACAACTTGGCAAACTTGAACCTAGAGCAGATGAAGGCATTCTCCTTGGTTATTCTTCCCACAGCAAAGCATATAAGTGTTACAATAAAAGACTTGGAAGAATTGTTGATAGCATTGGTGTAGTGGTTGATGAAAATGATACATTCCTAGGCAAGTAAATTATGAATATATCGAAGAAGATGAAGACTACCCTCAAAATCAGACTGATGATGAAGAAGAATGAAGAAGAACCCATGAGGAGTCAGAAGAACAGATAAGGATAGAAGAAAAGACTCCTTCTAGGTATGTTCAAAAGAATCATCCAGAATCACAAATTTTGGGGCAAAAGGAAGCTGGCATACAAACAAGAAGAACAATTGCAGAAGCTTCAAGCTATTTGGCATTACTCTCCTCCACTGAACCACAAAATGTAAGAGAGGCTTGCAAAGATGAATGCTGGGTCAAGGCAATGGATGATGAACTTGAGAAAATTGAAAAGAACAACACTTGGGAGTTGGTTCCTAGACCAAAAGATAAGAATGTCATAGGGACAAAATGGATCTTCAAAAACAAGCTGAATGAAAATGGGGAAGTTGTTAGAAATAAGGCCAGAATTGTTTGTAAAGGGTATGTTCAACAAGAAGGAATAGACTTTGAAAAAACTTTTTCTCCTGTTGCTAGACTTGAGGCCATTAGAATGTTCCTTGCTCTCTCTAGCTTTCAAAAATTCATTGTATTTCAAATGGATGTGAAATTTTCCTTTCTGAATGGAGACTTAGAAGAAGAAGTGTACATTGAGCAACCAGATGGTTTCATTCTTGGGAATGATCCAAATCTTGTATGCAAACTAAAAAAGGCTCTCTATGGTCTTAAATAAGATCCAAGGGCTTGGTACTATCGTTTGGAAAAATATCTTCATCAACAAGGCTTTTCAAAAGGATCAACAGATAGCAATCTTTATATAAAAATTGAAAATGACAAATTGCTAATACTTGTTGTGTATGTAGATGATATTATCTTTAGCAGCAATGAAGAAGCTATGAGTCAAAGCTTTGCCTTGGTGATGGAGAAAGAATTCGAAATTTCTTTGCTTGGAGAACTGACACATTTTCTTGGATTGCAAATCCAACAAAATAAAGGCGGTATCTTTTTGTCTCAAACCAAGTATCTCAAGAAGATCTTGAAGAAATATGGGATGGAGGATTGGAAACCTATATGTACCCTGATGATGAGAGGATGCAGCCTCAGCGCAAATGATGAGTTGGCAGCAGTGCATCAACCAACCTATAGATCTATGATTGGTATTCTTCTCTATCTAACAGGAATCTGACCAGACATCATGCATGCAGTGGGAATAGTTGAAAGATTTGAGGCAAATCCTAAGGAAACTCATCTTCAGGCTATGAAGAGAATTTTCAAGTATCTTCAAGGAACTCAAAGCTATGGCTTATGGTATCCTAGAGATACAGATCTCACTCTCCATGCTTATACAGATGCAGATTGGGTTGGAAGCGTGGATGACCGAAAGAGCATAAGTATTGGTGCATTCTTTATGGGTTCCATATTAGTATCTTGGTTCAGCAAGAAACAGAGTTCGATTGCTTTATCTACAGCTGAAGCGGAATATGTGGCAGCTGCATCTTGTTGCACTCAACTCCTTTGGATGATGCAAACCTTGCAGGATTTTCAGATCACTTGTACACCACCTATCTCCATCTTATGTGATAATACAAGTGCAATCAACATTTCAAAGAACCCAGTCATGCATTCAAAGACCAAGCACATACTGATCAAGTATCACTTTCTTCGGGAACAAGTGTTGGAACAAAAGGTTAAATTGGAGTATGTTCCTTCTAAGGAACAAGTTGTTGATATTCTCACCAAACCACTGCCCAGGGAAACTTTTGAATATCTCAGATAGAAGCTGGGAGTAGTTGATGCATCATCTTGCTATTAAATCTTATCAATTTCAGAGAAAAATTGGTGTATGCTAGTTTCTTGAGGTGGATCCGCGTACATACGCCGGTTTTTGCAGAGAAAGTCGTGTATATGGAGGCTTGATGGATATCAGAAGGGACAAGCTCTGGTTGAAAATTGTCTGATATGGGTCTGAAAGAGACCATCTGGCACTGGTTCAGGGGGAGCAGATAAACTTCTAATGATGCATTGTTGGCATTACCTTAGAAGCTTTTGGTTCTATTTCACAGCTGTTGTTGGTTTCTGGTGAAAGAGAGGCAGGGGATAATAGAAGGAAATCTTGGTTGCTAATCTGAATTGTGATTGACAGATGTTGCTACTATCAGTTATTTGCGACTTTCATAAGTCTTGCTCTACATATTTCGTCTCTATGTCATGTATCTCTGTTATGGTGTCAAGGTCATGTAACGGCCTATTTTGGTTTCCCCACTATGCCTGGGATGAAGATGTAATTTATTGTCATATGTAATTTTCTGATGATCCCCCGCATGGTTGGGTGATGGATGTATGTATTGAGTCTTTTAATGATAGGAAGGTCATTTATGATGTATATGTCATGGCTTTTCTTGAAGAAAATCTTTTGCAGATCTTTCCTACAGCCAGGGGGAGCATGGTCAACACAGCAGGGCGGAGATTTCAGCATGTACTCGGGGGGAGCACAACCCTTTGCCCTTGATGACAAAGGGGGAGAATGACTTTGAGGATCTTGGGGTTGCCATCAAGTCCAAAGGGGGAGATTGTTGGCATTTTGGCATTGATTTAGGGCTATGGCACAGGGGTTGTCCTTGATGGCAACTCTCTTTGGTAACAGATCTTAGTTCAGGCTTTAAGAATGAAGGAAAAGATATATACGCAGGTTCATCTAGATGAAGATGCGTATACATGCGGGTTAGACGTTACAAAAGTGTGTATCTGTTGGAAAACTTACTTTTGGACCGTGGTAGTTAGTCCTTGGTATTTGAACCTATGGTTTTGGACCATGATGTCTCGTCAGATGTGTTGATCCTAGGTATTGGGTTCATGGTATTGAATTGTTATGGTTTTGGACCATGGTATTGTGAAAGGCAAGACTATAAAAGAGGAAGGAGATCATGTGGCAAAACTAATCAGGATTAGTATTGAATATCTGAAAAAGTGGTAGATCTAGAATACTGGTAATTGGGTTATGGTGCAAATCTCGATCTGAATGGAGGAACCTTAGCGCAAAGAGAAGGATAAGTTCTATTGATGGGTCATAATATTTAAGCTTGAATGATAGTATCTTTGTATGATTTTGGTCTGTTATATGTGGCACTTGCTTGATCTATAACACTAATAATCTGGGTTAATTAGTGTTTGAATATCTAAAGGAGCGAATTATCCTTTATAGATCTGTATGCAAATTCAGTGAAGCGAAGACGCATATACACGCTGGTTCAGTGAATGAAAACTATGTATACACAGGTTGTTCCAAACATTGAGGCGTATGCACACATGTTGCAGGTTATTGAAATGGCGTATATGTTTTGAGTTGTGATCTAGCTACTTCTGTTTATTGCTGCTATGTTCTGGGTTCAGATTTTGGTGTGTGGTTTCTGGTACTATGTTTTGAGCACAGCTGTTAGAGAAGTATCTACTTGATTCAGATCTAATTGGTGGAAATGAGTTTTGTTGTTGGAGAAATTCTTGATTGATGTTCATGGATCCAGTCTGAAAATAAACGTGGTCCTTGGAAGAAAGAGAAGGTTGTAGCCTTCTGTAGGCCAGCACCTACGTATTAGTATCTTGGCTAGTGCAAGAGCTAGAGGGGGTTGTAGCTCCCTTCCAGGAGAGGCTGGAGAATGAGAGAGGGTTGTAGCTCTCTGTAGTTTGCAGCCTGCGTACTGGTAAAGGACTGCACCAGTACATTGTAAAAGAAGTTTCTAACTTAAAAGAAGATAGAGACGAATTGCAGCAGGTGGTTTTCACCCACATTGGGTTTCCACCTTATATCTTGTGTTCTTGTGTGTGATTGTCTTTTTGCTCTGTTTTACTGTTACTGGTTATTTGATTCTGAAACACAGATTAACAATCATCATCAGAAAGATATAGTAAATTAAAAATTTTCTTTGTATACGCGGGTTTCCTTCTGCATAGTTGCGTATATATGCGGGTTTAATTAACTGAAGTAGCACATATCATTTGATTTTTGAAAAGGAATATTTTACTTAATAATACTGATTCACCCCCCCTCTCAGTATTATTTCCAACACTTGGCCAAACCTTGGCCCTTGATTAACTTAATAGGTTTGATTTCTATATTATACTCTCAAACAGTGGCAATGCACTTTCCCCTCTTTCCATGAGGACCATCCTGAGTTAGGTTGTCTTTGACTATTGAATTTGGAATGTATGCTACTATATGATAATATAAGATGTACACCCTAAAGTCCTTAATGGATTTGACTAATTCCAATGCTTGTTTTTCCATTATATTATATTTCAAGGGGGCATCTCTAAGGGCTTTTCTAAAGAAAGCAATGGGTTGTTCATAGCCATGGTCATTTTTCTACAATATAACTACAACTATTATGTGCTCAGAAGAAAAGGAAAACAAGATGAAATCTCTATCAAATTTAGGATTGATTAACGCAGGTGTTTTAGTTAAGGCCAATTTAATGTCTTCAAATGATTTTTTAGCCTCAACAGTCCATTTTATGGTGGAATCATTTTTCAACATGTTGTTTAGTGATCTAATTAATTCTACTAGATTAGTTATAAATCTTCTAAGAAAAATAATTTTCCCTAAGAAAGCTTGTAATGCTTTAGTGTTCCTAGGGTGTTGTATTTGCAAGATGCCTTCTATTCTTGCAGGGTCTATTCTTATACCATATTTTGAAATTATGTGACCTAATAACGTTCCTTCTTCTAACCCAAACAGAGACTTTTTGGGGTTCAAGGAGATTCCAAATTTCCTGCATTTAATAAAAACTTGTCTTAGATGATCCAAATGTTGATTGTCAGATTTTGAAAACACAGTAATATCATCTAGATATATCACAAGGAAATCATGAATTTCTTTTGCAAAGGCTATATCCATAGCCCTCTGGAAAATGGCGCATGCATTCATTAGCCCAAAATGAATTTCCACATGCATAAATGTGACCCAAGGAGTAGTAAAGGCAGTTTTGGGTTGGTGATCAGGATGAACCAAGATTTGATTGTAACCAAAAAACCCATCCAACAATGAGATTCTGGTTGATCCAACTACTCTCTGTAAAATGTGGTCCATTTTGGGGAGAGGGTAATTATCTTTTAATGACACTTTTTTGAGGTTTCTGAGATCCACACAGAGTTTGATCTCACCAGTTTTCTTTCTAGTTGGCACCAAGTTTGAGACCCAATCAGAAAATTTGATTGGTGCAATTATTTTGGCATCATACATCCTCTGAATTTCTTTTTCAATTGCAGGTAATAAGACAAGATTGATCCTCCTAAGCTTTTTTATGAAAGGCTTTTTATTTTCCTTAATTGGAATTGTGTGTTGGATGATGTTGGTGTCATAGGATTTGAGGTCCTCATAACTCCAAGAAAAGACATCCTAAAATTCTTTCAACAACTCAATGTACTTTACTTTTTCAGTTGGAGGTAATGATTTTGAAAGTTTGATTAATTTAGGATTTTCATTGGTCCCTATATTACATTCTTCTATATTAGACCTTAATGGTTCCACTTTAGGGTTCCTAGGAACATCATTTGAATCAAATAAATCTTCCAAAGGGGTTAATCCTTTTGGTAAGAAATTATCCTTGAGATTAATTACTTTGGTTTCTTCACAGATTATTTCATCAATCTCAGTTTTCTCTAAGTTATCTACATTTGATGTAGTAAATTTAGTTGGGTTGAGTCTATCTAGTTCATCACCTTCTATCTCCTTTAGTTCTATCCCATCTTAGTGTCAGGAATCAGGATCTATGGATATATCAGTATCTATATTGTTATTTACAAACTCTTCTTCAGAAAGTAAAAAGTTATTTATCTGTTTGTCATTAGAATATATTTGCCAATTCTTCAAATTACCTGGAATTGCAGGTATGTGCCTAACTTTTACAGTCTATTGATGGTTAAGTTGGTAGGGTAATTTGGAGGTGTTGGCAAACATTGCTAAACTATGGGCTTTCATATTGTGTTTTCTAGGGATTACTCCAAGCTTTGTTTCTAGGAAAGTGTTAAGTATTTATACAATAATTCCTCTATAACAACTTAATCTAGGGTCCTTTGTCATATATACAACATCAATCTGTTTTATAATTAGTTCAAAGTCGCCCATAACAAAAACACTTTTAGCCCCTAGATTCCTAACTAACTTAAGAACTAAAGTTAATGCTTCATACTCAGCCATATTATTGGTACATTTAAAGTTCAATCTATATGCATGGCCTTTTAAGTGATTATTTTCCAAATTATATATCCACACTCCCACCCCTGCTCCTAACTTGTTTACTGACCCATCAAATTCTAGATGCCATAATATATCATGCTCATAATTTTCACTATCTGGTGCAACAAACTTTTCATCACTTATAGCAATTTGTCCATCTTGTTCATTGAAAAGTTATGTAGTTTGGTTAGTTTCATTTTGTGTAGAAACTGTAATTTATTTTGGTTTTGTATTAGTACTATCTAAAAAAAAATCTTGTGCTTGATCAACATTATACAGGATAAAAGAATCGATATCTGAGTGTATGGAGTAGATGGGAAAGTTTTGTGGCTAATCCTGGCTACTTACCATATATTTCAGTAATGTTTCTTAGTATAGTTTCTTAGGTTGTCCAAAAACATAGATTTTTGCATATGACATATCTAGTTGTAAGGATCCCTGAAGTTTGGCTCCCCATGATCTAGATAACAGGATGCCATACTTTGGTGGGATGCAGCAACTACAATATCCATAAGGATGCTTTTGGCAGGATATTGGACTAAAGTGACAAACAGGTCTTTAATGAGTCCTAGACACTATACCGAACTGGAGTCAAATGAGAATAATTCTTTGTAAGGCCTTGTAATGTCTAGGTTTAATTTCTCCATCACTGATTCGAGCATTAAGTTGTGAGAGGTCTCAGAATCCAACATTGCATTGTGTAGAATTTTGTCATGGATACTAAGGCTAATGTAAAAAGGTAGAACTCCTCCTTCTAATGGTTTTCCATTAACATCTGGACCAAATATGAGTTTCGGTTGGTCATCAAAAAAGTTGACTGAATCCTCATTTTCAACAATGTTTAAGGTCTAGTTTATCTGTGATTTGTAAGTTTCATTCTTGATTAGTTCTGTTAAAGGAACTAAAATTTTTGTCTTTGCTATCTCTACTCCCAGATTGAAAGGAAAAGAGACTTTTTCTGTTTGAAGGTTTTGAATTTTTGCAGCAGGGACTTGAGTAGGCTTGTCTTCTTTTCCTTTATTGGGGATCTCCTTATGTGGATTTTCAGATCTGAAATTTTGAGCTTTTTCCACTGGTTCTTTAGGTGGAATCAAAGTGGATGGTTGGTCAATAGAAGGTTGATCAGAGGTGATATCTATAATTGTGGGGCCAGAAGGATTTCGGTTCTGCCCAGGGAGAATTTGGAGGATTTTTGAAACATGGGCTTATTTTACTTTCTTGGGTTGACTTTGTATTGTTTTCTTAGTTTGGTCAATGACATCAACATTCTTTTTTATTCTTATATTATACTGTTTATGCACTTCAAAAATGGCAGAATCATATCCTTGTTTGTAATCAAATGATTCTCCAGACTGTATTTGTAATTGCTGCAGCATATGCAGTTCTTGCTCATCTCGGGTTACAAAAACAGTGTCCTCATCATTAACTCCGATTAGGTTAATTTGTGTATCTTGTTCTGGGTCTTTTGGATGGGATGTCTCTACATAATTTTCTTGAAAAGGAGGCCTAATGTTCTAATCCTGTCCATTTTTCCCAATGGTTTGGTTTTGGTTCTTTCTAAAATCCGGGTTTATAACTGGAGATGCTTATTGGTTATCCCATTGGGGTTTCCTTTCTATGTTCTCTATTCTATCCATTAATCTTTCCATACTTTTGGCTAAACTATCTATTTTAATGTTAGATGGTGAAGTTTAATCCTTACAAGTTCTTCTTTTTTCATTTCTGACTCTAGCCCTTTTAGCTAACAAATTAGCTTCAACACTAACAGCTACACTTTGAATTTCTTCTAATGTTGGGGGGGTTTCTTTACCTAAGTTGGTATACCATATCTGTGTCAAAACCATCAAGGAACTTTATTAATGCTAACTCAGGTGGGGGTCTAAGATTAATTGGGATGGTGTTATATATATATTATTGAATCTAGTGCAGTAACCTTGAACAGTTTCATTAGGTCCTCTTCTAATATTCTCATATTCTAAAAGGATCTGTAAGGGATTGTTTTTCTTTTTCCATCTATTCAAAAATCGTTGGTGAAATGCATATAAACTATCAATACTATTTTCACGCAATGGTATAAACCATTTCCTAACATAACCAGCTAAATTCTGAGCAAAGAGTCTCATTTGAACATTATTTGTGTCAATTTTGTGCAACTCAAAGTAATATGTTATCCTGTTGACATGTTGTTGTGCAGTGTAATGTTCTGTTCCATCAAATTGAACAATTTTACTTTGGTAGTCTGTTGGCATAGCACCAAGTTGGGTAGGTAAAACAAGAGGAGCATATCTATTTTCTATGGCTCTAATATGGGAGGGGCTAACATGTGGAGTTGAGGTACTTGGAGATGATACGGTAGTGGATGAAGAACTAGGACTAATAAGTTATGAATGAGTAATGATAGGTTATTGAGGGAGAGTAGGTATAAATGGTGGTGAAGAATGGACTTCAGAAGGTATTATTGTCAAAGTAATGGACAATTGTTCAAAAAGCTTAGGGTTGTGGTAGTATTAATGGATGATTGTGGATATTTCAAAATGTATTCATCAATGGATTTGTTGGCTTGTTGAACTTTAAGGTCTGAAATAAAAGTAGGATCTAGAATAGTTTCATTGAGTGCATTTTTAGATTTTTTTCTAAATAATGAATGTTCAAATGGCACATCAAAGGGAAGTTGTTATAAGAATAACCACTCATCGGGACATGAATTAGCTTTAACTAATGGTATCTGACTAGCTAAACTTTCTTCTTTTTCGTATTTTCTTGTAATTAGGTTAAGATTATCAACAACTGGGGCAGGGTTTGGGTCTGGATTATCCCTAGTAAAATGAGTCTTCCTGGACGCCAGAATTTCTAAATTTTTAATTGTTTTTGTGAGATTTTTCAAGGTAAACTCTAACAAATTACTTTATGATGCTCAGAATGAAGATTTAGAATTTTATTAAAGCTTTATTAGAACTGAGGATTCAATGTTCCCCAGTATGGTCACCACTATGTTATCACTCATAGTTTTCTCTAGAAGTTATCAGAAGAAAGGAAATGACCAAGGTAACCACAAACCAACTTTTAAGCATAGGCTCTAACCAACCTATGGCTCAGCGAGGGCTCTCTCTATATGATTTAGCTTTTTTTGCTAGGATTTCAGGCTAGTTATGAATGTTTAGGGGGGTGGGGTTTGATTTGTATTGAAGATTGGATGTGGAATCCTTAAAATAGATGGATAAAATGATGTCTTTAGACCATTGGGCTATGGAGTCAACAGAAGGGCAGCAGAACTATAATTAAATCACTAAAGGAAATGTTCGAAGGGAAAGATAGTAGAGTAGAGTGCAGGTATTTTGGCTAGAGGGGTGAAATGGTTTGAATCAGGGTGAGAGAGCAATGAGGAATTCTCAGACAGGGACTTAAACGAGGAACAGACGGTAATAAAAAAAAAGGGCAATTAAGAATCCTTTGCTATAGATTATAAAGAGACGACCTAAATTAAGGAGCAATTAAGAATTCCTTAACTTAGATATAAGTTGAAAACATTTATATGCCTATTGTTAAAGTAGAGTGTAATTAAACAAATTATAAGATAATACTCCAGTTATAACATTCAAATTCAAATATGCATTAAATACCGTGGAAAAACTTTAAGAAAGATAACAACAACATGAGAAAATACTTGTCTGCACTTCACTCTACACATGAATCTTGTGAAATATCTTGTCTTTATTCATCAATCCTGCTTGCTGGTCTAGTCCATGATACAATAGATTTACAGTCTTTTGATCAAGAAGTCTATAGAAATGTCTAAGAATCCACCCTACATACTTTGAATTGTGAAGTATTTATACAAAATTTTATTACAAAATATCTCAAACTAACTTGAGATTTAATCTAGGAAATACAAATATCTTCTTGCTAGAAGGTAGAGATAGCTATTGAACTGCTTCATGTTGTCCCTAGTATTTTGGTGCTATTGGCCTTTATAGTTGCGTTTCTAGCCTTTTATGTTGCCTTCTTGTTTGGTTTTTTACACTAGAATCTACATTCACTTTTGGCTTTCATTTGATACACTTTGGCACTAATACTCATTAACCATGCCGACCTACCTTTACCTTTTACCCTATTCACTGTACATTAACCTTTTTACTACATTTTACTATAGTAAGTCAGTCAATTTTTCCCATAATTCAGCATCAAGTAACTTGATTTTCAACATCCTCCTATATATCTCATCTGCCTCGGTATACTTAGAAAAAGTAGGCCTGGTGATGAATAGGTGTTTCACCTCATGCTGGTGACACAGGGTTCCCCCTGCAAATACCCACAGTATGCATATTCATGCATAAATCATTTTCCCTAGGATTTAATAATGACCCACTAGGTCAATACTTCAAGATAAAGATGGTTAAGGCCCTTTTATCATGGTTCCTTTCTATCGGAACCCAATCACCCTGCCTTTACCTCCTATATAGACTCATTAAGTCTTCATAACCAATATATAATGGATTGAACCGATAAGCCCATACATATACATATACATATACATATACATATACATATACATATACATATACATATACATATACATATACATATACATATATATACATATATATATATATATATATATATATTATATATATCATATATATATATATATATATATATATAATATATTAACCCCCCTCTTAAACTTGGCTAGTATATGTATATCACATAAAAACACTATCAGCGCTTATTCCCTTATAAATCCACTTACAAAGGGAAATGTATGCAATCATACCCTTTTCCATCTTCCGTATAGCCTGATCACATCTTCTGAGGCTATACCTCAATGGAAATCACAATCAGAATTCTCGTAGGTCACATAAATATATATGTTATCCCCTTATCCTTTCGATTGTGATTTCCCTTTAGAGTCGGGAAATACGCCATCAGTGCTCAATCCTTCTAATACCCGCTTACAAAGGAAAAATTGCACCTAGAAAATATGTTAGACTTCAAGTCCATTAGACCCATGTCTATAGAGGTGTCGGGTCTGCCTCCTTCGCGCCTTTCCACTTTTAATTGTCGATCTCTGCTAACGCCGATATGCAATGTTTGATTTAACCATGATCATCGATCAAGATTGTGATCCGACGGTCGAAGGTTAATCACGTGATCGTAATTACTTAGCCACAGCACGTAACTCCTCTGCTTAAAAGTCCTAACCCAATATGGTTTATGGACACAATGGCTTCTCAATGTTACATTTGATGGGTTTTCTAGTCCGGCTATAGATCGCATGTCGCAATTCCATTCCACCTTGTGGAATATGCGATGTGATCCTGACTGACTCACTCCATTGATTCAATATTGTGATTTAATCTGGGTCGTCGATCTTCAAGATCTGACAGCTACTGAGTATCAATTCTTCAATCTCTGCTATTCTGTTTTCTAGTGATTATGTTGTTTCTTCAGCATTTCTATGGGTTCCACTTCCTTCAAAGGTTTGGTCTCTCAGTATTATTAACCACGAACTCACTCCTAAGCTTTGGCTTCGATCATTCTAATGGATTTAACAATCCATTATGATCCTCGTCGTCACGTTCTCCTCTATTTAATCCACCTCGACTCTGCCTCCTTGTGCTTACTATGCTTGTCTGCATAAATATATGTGTACGCTTTCCAAATGCATTCAACTCACCATTCAACACTCAATCACATGCTTATATAGGATTTTAATTAATCTCTGTATCTATATAATTACAACAATGGATTACAAATCATGATCTCTATCTCTCTGGCCTGATTTTCAATATTAGTGGCCTCTTTTTCTTAATCTGCCCATAGGCTTACAACACCCTAATCTGCTATCTATTTTCCTATTCAACCTTTCTAACCCCTATTCATGCCTTTCAGGCTTACATTTATACAAAGGGTTTCTAAAACCAATTTCTGGTTTAGATCCCTAAATCTCTCAACAAAATCCTAAAAATCTCTTTCTCATCCCTAAGGATTCTCTCAAATCCATAAAATCATGGACTGACTCCTAATGTAGGATTTACTATCAATTTTTAATCCCTCAATATTTCAACTATCCTAAATCTTTCATGTTCTCCTACATTTGAGAACATTTACAATAAAGCCTTTACAATATTTAATTAATTCCTACTCTCATTAAAATCACTCAAAACATTAAATAATTACATAAATCCAATACTTAGGAAACCAACTTCATTGAAATACAAGGCCCCCTATTTCTATTAGAATACAATGATAATAGTGAGCTGGATGCTCTTGCATCAGACTCCCCATGTAAGAAAATTTATGGCCACCTGTTCATAAGTCTGGATAATTGTTTCCTCCTGGATCCAAAACTTTATTTAGTAATCTATCTTTGCTTGTCAATTGTTCTATTGCTGCTATTATCTTCTTATATTCTCCAGGTCTCCATAATTTATGCTGTAATGCTCCACTTGCCCTGCTCTCAAAGTCTGCTACTATTTTCTTCTTATTGTCACCCCTCTCTTTTCTTTCTGTTGTCTTTCTATGAGACATTTTCATCATTAATCTCCCTATCAACTTGATTTCTTTGTCCAATATATCCTCTATCTCCTGATTGTTTTGATCTCTTGATTGTTGAACTCGCATTCTTGCTTATTCTTCACTTGTTATGATTTCTTCCTTTTCACCCTTACTACTATTTTACACCTTTTCTGCTACGGCTACATTATCTTTTAGAACAATTTCTTGCCTCTGTCAACTTCTTCTTGATTATTATTTATGACAACTGCTTTGTCATCCTTCTTTAGCAATCTATCCTCAACATTTATCCTCTACTCTTCCAAATTCCTCCTTTAAAAGTCTAATTCTCTATATAACTCGATGATTTTACTTAGAGTGAACTTTGGAAATTTTACATAACCTTCCATTTCCTCATTTGTTATTGTCTCATTATCACATGGTCCTTCTTCCTCTGCTAAATCTTTGACATCTTTCAGTAGATGTTCTCCCTCTTCTTCTCCCATTTGGCTATCCACCTGTGCTAAATATGTTCCATCTTCTGCAACAACATCTTCAATTATAAGACAATCATTATAATAAAAAATATGAGGCCTTTTTACCTCTTTTCCCTTTAGCAACATTTCAGTATGTTGCGCTGATTTCCCTCCTTCTGCCAGCATATCAGTATGTTGATCCAAACTTGAAGAACTCTTGAGATTGTCAGCTAGTCTCCCCTTTTGATCATCTATTTCAATGATCTCTTCTAGCATTTTTCCATTGTAATGAACTGATTCATTCCCAACCTCTTTGTCATATTATGCTTCAAAACTTTCATCTTCTGGAAGGTACTCTTTTACATCTTTGACAACTTTAAAAGACTGTCTATCTTCTTCGAAACCTAAAATCATACACAAATCATTAGTTTTAAAATCACAAGACCTTATGGCCTTATTTGATGCTTCATTCATCAAGCCCTCCGGCTGCTTCGAATCATTCATATGATTCAACTCCTCTAGCTCTTCATCACTTTCAAAAAGTAATGGTCCACTTTTTGGTTCACATATCGAAACTTCAACATCTTCTTCAGCATCTTCCTTTTGTTGTAGCTCAACTCTTTTGAGCTTCTCTATCCTCTGTTTGGCATTTATAACCTGTTCAAGTTCCCTTAGTTCCTTCACAAACTACACATTCACCTGAAGATTCCTCTTCTCTTATAGCCTTTGCCACTTCAATTTCTTTCTCATGACATAACCATGCTTCTAGTTTGCTTTATTTCTTTGCAACATCTCCATTAACACTTCAAGCTAAACTGATATCTTATCCTTCTCCCTCTCATATTCCTCTTTGTTTAACTGTCTCTGTATGCCATTTTCCTTGGCATCCTTCTCCTTTTGTCCTCTGTTGTGGTCTCTTTCAGAACCTCTATTATGACTGTCACTAGTCATCATCCTCTCCATCTCTATGAGTTCCTCACTCACTTTACTATGAGTTGCACTAAAGCCTCTTCAACAACAAGTCCTCTCCTATTGCCGCTTACCTCACCAAGCTCTCCTCACTCTGTCTTTTGGCAAGAAATTGGTTCTCTATCTCTGGAACCTCCTTTGAGCACTTCCCTTTGCTCCTTCTGGGCTTCAACTCATCTGCATCTTCTAAGAATACAACTGTCCTATTTATCCAATCTCTGTTGGAATTCCTCAAGGTTCTACCACATCTTTGTTTTCACTTAGAAACTTTCACCAGCTTCCTTTATCTCTTAGCAATTCTACTACATCCTCTGTGGAATTGCCTTTTTGGAGTTGCAATAATACTTCCGCTTCAATGAAAATACTACAATCTTCTGATCTTCAATCCAATTAAAATAAAACCATATCACCTTACCTTCAAGATCTCTGTCTGATCTTGTCCTTCCATTCACTTGCACTTTTGAATGGATTGTCCTTTCCACTAGCTTTCAGTTGTTCTTCAAACTCTATTACTTCAAAAACTTACAAACATCCCTCTTACAATTTAGCTACTGTAATCTTACTATAAAATTTCATTCATTCCATATCTGCTAATCATTAGAAAAAACTGCATACCTTCAACTACCTTCAAAATCTCACCATTCCTACAAATCTGTTTTAGCAAATCTTTATGCTTCCACTCCACAATTTCTTAACATTCAACTACTGTCAATCAGATTTTAGAATCTTATCCTTTTTTCCAATCTTCTGGCTTTATCTTGGTAAAGCTTAGCTATCAGTAACAATTCCTTCTTGCTGAGTTTTCTTCCACTCATAATCATTAACAATACCCTTCATTTCTGCTTCTTAATCTCCTTTTGCTGAGATACTTCATTAGCTACAACCATCATTCTTCAGTCTATTTCTTTGTCAGCAAACTCAAATCAGAATTAAATAAAATAATACCTATATGATTTCATAAGTATTCTCCATTCACCATTCGCATTTGAGTGAATCTTCATTCTTCAAACATTGTTGTAGACTCTTCCTGTCTCTGCAATCTCTTCTTAATTCTGCCTTGCTTACCTCTAAGAACTTAATTGTTCTTCTCCATTCTCCGAGCTGTACTCTGGTTGCTTGACTATCATATTAGAATCTAATCTCCCTTGACTTCATGCACATCTTTTCCAAATATCTCGGTTATGAATTCTTTCAGTAACTTCCACACATACTTGCTTTCTTCTGTTTGATACTAAATGTTTCATTTATGATTCAGCTCTAATACCAAAATGATGTAGGGTTTCCCCTACGCACACCCACAATATGCATATTCATGCATAAATCATTTTCCCCAGGATTTAATAATGACCCACCAGGTCAATACTTCAACATAAATATGGTTAAGGCCCTTTTATCACGGCTCCTTTCTATCAGAACCCAATCACCCTGCCTTTACCTCTTATCTGGACTCATTAAATCTTCATAACCAATATATAATGGATTGAACCCATAAGCCTATATATATATTTCTCTTATCTATATATATATATATATATTATATAATTATATATTGATCACATAAAACATTATTGGCACTTATTCCCTTATAAATCCACTTACAAAGGGAAATGTATGCAAAAATGCCCTTTTTCCGTCTTCCATATAGCCTAGTCACATATTCCAAGGCTATACCTCAATCACAATCGCAATCGGGCTTCCCGCGGGTCACATACATATATATGTTATCCACTTCTCCTTCTGATTTTCAATTTCCCTTTAGAATCGAGAAATACACTATTGGCGCTCAATCCTTCTAATACCCGTTTAAAAAGGAAAAACTCCACCTAACAAATATGTCAGACTTCAATTCCATTAGACCCGCATCTATAAAGATATTGGGTTCGCCTCCTTCGAGCCTTTCCACTTTTAACTGCCAATCTCTGCTAACGTCGATATGTGATGGCCAATTTAATCGTGTCTATCGATCAGGATCACGATCCGATGGTCGATGGTTAATCATGCAATGGAAATCGCTTTGCCACATCTCTTAACTCCTCCGTTTAAAAGTCTTGACCCGATATGGTTTATGGACCCGATGGGTTCTCAATGTTACATTTGATGAGTGTTCGGGTCCGGCTATAGATCACATGTCGCAATCGCATTCCACCCTGTGGAATATGCAATGTGATCCTGACTGACTTACTCCACTAATTCAATCTTGCGATTTACTCTGGGTTGTCCATCTTCAAGATCCAACGGCTAATGAGTATCAATTACTCACTCTCCGCTATTCTGTTTTTTGGTGATTACATTGTTTCTTCAGCATTTCTGTGGGTTCCACTTCCTTCAAAGGTTTTTTATCTTAGTATTATTAACCGCGAACTCCCACCTGAGTTTTGGCTTCGATCTTCTAATGGATTTAATAATCCTTTATGATCCTCCTCGTCACGTTCTATGCTATGTAATCCACCTCGACTCTACTTCCTTGTGCTTACTACGCTTTCCTGCATAAATATATATATGTATGCTTTCCAAATACATTCAACTCACCATTCAACACTCAATCACACACTTATACATGATTTTAATTAATCTCTGTATCTATATAATTACAACAATGGATTACAAATTGAGATCTCTATCTCTCTGGGCTAATTTTCAATATCAGTGGCATCTTCTTCTTAATTTTCCTGTAGGCTTAGAACACTCCAATCTACTATCTATTTTCCTATTTAGCCTCTCTAACCCCTGTTCATGCCTTTCAAGCTTACATTTATACAAAGGGGTTATAAAACCAATTTTTGGTTTAGATCCCTAAATCTCTTGACAAAATCCTAAAAATCTCTTTCTCATCCCTAAGGATTCTCTCAAATCCACAAAATCATGAACTAGATCCTAATCTAGGATTTACAATCAATTCTCAATCCCTCAATCTCTCAACTATCCTAAATTGCTCATGTTCTCCTATATTTGACAACATTTACAATAAAGCCTCACAATATTTAATTAATTCCTACTCTCATTAAAATCACTCAAAACATTAAATAATTACATAAATCCAATACTTAGGAAACCAACTTCCTTGAAATACAAGACCCCTTATTTCTACTAGAATACAATGATAATAGTGAGTTGTATGCTCCTGCATCAGCTCGAGGAAAAATAGGTTTTCAAATGTCTGGTAAAGAACTTTTCCTATTGGCAATGCCTTTATTGATGATGTACTAGCTTGTTCTTTAGCTAGCTCTCTGATTTTGCTGTCATAATCTTATTGTGTCATGAGCTTGTCAGTTATGACCAAGCGATTAGGTAACCCTTTCTCTCTCAAAATTTGAAACTTGGTAATAAATCTATCAACTACTACGTGCATATTTTGACACTTGTCCTCCAAGTTTAACATCAAGTTTATCTTGGAAAGGATCTTTCTTAACTCCAAAATTGTTTCTATCCTATCCTCTATATCCAATTCTTGAAGTTCATGTTTGTTTTAACTATTGAGGAAGTGGATAAGTCTAGTTGCATTTTTAGGCATGTCTCCTAGTTCTTCCTTGACTTTTTGGATAGCTTATGTAGCTATCTTTATTAGGTCTATCTATTCAAAAATTACTTTAATGGATGGCCAAATATCATTGATAGAGTCAATGATATTGGCCCATAATAGTTCCTGGGCTTGCCCAAGGGGTTCCTTTAGTGTTAGATATTTCTCCATGGACTTTAATCTTTAATTCATTTTGACAACTTTCTATACTTATTCCTTGTGCATGATATTGGCAAGCTTGCAATCTGTTTCCAAGATTGTCACCTTTTCTTTCAATTTTTTCATTTTTCTATCTTGAATAGACATTTCCTCCATGAATCTAACCAACTCTGCTATTTTTTCTCTTGATGCACCTGCTACTGATGTAGACTCTGTTGAAATTGGCTGTGTCATAGGCATGGGAGTTGTGGCAGCTAATGAGGCTTCCAGCATTGAAGGGACTATTGTTGAGACCGTTGGGATGACATTTGCAGATGTAGTGGCAACATCACTTTTCTTCAATTGAATTAAAGTGTCCAATTATTTCTCTATATCCTTTAACTGATCATTAAGTTTTAGGAGCAAGTCCATCAACTCTTCATGTCTAATTTGGCTCTCGAAGACCTCCTATGTTTGGGGATGTTGCAGCTGAGGTATATTCAGTTATTTCTTTAGTGCAGTAATGTCATCATTTTTCTTGTTCATCAGCTATTCAATGGATTTAATATATTTGGGATCATGTCCCAAGTCAATCACTAAGTCTTCCAAAGACTTGATTCTAGTATCCTTGGCCTGTGAGGAGGCCTTCTGTAACTAATATTGAGCTGAAATATTGCTCATTGAATTCTGCAATTGATTAGCAGTTATGGCTTTACCTGTGAGGGTGGAGTATATCATCTCTCCAGCCTGTTTTTGCAATTCAATTTGGTCTATGGGATGAATATCCCTTGCCATCACTTCAAAATCAATTCTTTTGTAATTTGCTGATGTCCATGGCTATTGTGCAGTTGGTTTTATGAAGGACATCTGTAATTTTCCCTCCTTGATGTCAAAATCTAACATTAACCTTGTTTGATTAGTAGGTGTGAGTTTGAGATACTGAGCATAAGTTTGGGCCTTTAGTTTCTCATTTCTCATGTTGATATCTTTATATCTATCTTTTATATCCTTATCCTTATCAGCAGACCTACTGAATGTGGATACTTCTACACTTAGCTATCTTTCCAAAAGCTAGGTCTATCATGTAGATGGCCCTTGTGTTTCCTCAGATAGAGTTGCGACTTTACTTCTATCTAGCTCAGTATTAGTTATTTCTATTGAGCCTTTTGTGTCTTCCTACTCTGAAATAGGATTTAGCCTAGGTCTTTTGCTCTAACTAGTCTGATATTGTATATTTGATGTGCCCATTCCTGAACTTGAGGGTTCCTCTCTGGTCCTTTTGGGGTTCTTTTCCTCATTCTGAGGATTCTGCATGATAGGAAGGGTGCTCATGGCTGGCTCTTGCTGTTCAGGTACCTGCAGAAATGAGCTCTCATCAATCTATCTTTCTAAGTCACATAAGGCATTCTCTACATCTACTTTTGTATTGACTTTGTCTACAAGAGTGTTTTCAACCCACTCATATTGATTTGCATATCTTTCTATCTCTTGTACGGGGTGGTGAATATAAGGTCCCAAATTTTCCATCTTTCTCAATCTGGTCATAAATTCTTGAGGGTCTTACCTCCACATGAAACTCTTTTGGAACTTCATTTGTTGTAAAATTTGGTCTACCTCCTTTCCTGCCTCTCTAGAATTGCAGATGAAGGGGCCTAACTAGTTTTTCACTTTGAATTGTGATCTTTTCTTAGCCGAGACAAAATTTATCTCATCGGAGTTCATTATTTGTCTATATTACTCTAGAGAAAATAACCTCATGGGGAGGTATTTGGGTAGTTTATATGGTGCAAGTTGGCAACCATAAATTCTTATCTTTGTGTGGCTTTGTTAAAGGTACCAATCTACCACTTTGCTTTGTTTAGACAACTGAAGGACCCTTTTGATCTTTGGACTTATCCTAGGTGGAGGGCTTCCTTTAAGCATAGTCATGACTAGATGAACAAAATCATTTATGAAATTTGAATACGTATATGGTGTCTGAAATTTATGGAATAGTGGGGTCCAAGAAATGGCAGACCTAGGTTGGCCTTTGGTATCGCGCTTCTGAAGGGGGAAAGGAAATCTATTTGGTTGATAATATAGGAACATATGGTAGAGGACAGATGAGTATTTAAATACTCTCTCATTATGCATCTTGGTGAGCTCTTCATGCATTCTCTCAGCTATGAACTCAACATAATTGTACAAAACAGCAGGAGGTTGTCCTAGGGTATAAATTGACATGAAGGCCAGGACAAGTTCATCAACAAATTCATTAGTGGAGGAATCAAGAACATTTAATATCATGGTGATGATTTGTTTGCCCATTTCAGAGAACATGACATAAACATATGTGGGGGGGAATTTTAGGAATGTGTTGCTCTTCAACAATGAAATATTGGAACAATTGGGCTAGTCTAGAGGGACTTAACTTGGAATATTGGTCTAACAAATCTCCAATTGAGAGTGGAGTTAGGTTTGGTCCTGGTTGGAGTTGCAGCATTTCATTTATGGAATCAGCTGTAATGGTGAATAGAACCTTTTGGTCAGAGGACATAATAGCTCTCAGGCTAGAAATATAATAGGCACGACACTGGTGGACAATTTTAGGGAAAACATGTACTTGTGGGAACTGGTATTTGGGCATATTTGACTGGCAAAGGCCAATATCGTCAACATGGTTGAGGTATATGTCCCTACTTGAACAATGGATTTTATGCAGGAGGTTCTGGGTAGATGTATCCTTAATTTGGAAATCCCTATCAGCCAAGGGAAGGTGTTCGAGGTCCAAATAGGGAGTTGTGATAGGTCTAACGTCCAAGGTAACAGGGGCATCATAATTTAGTTCTTGTGGATTTAAATTTGGCTTTATAGGTTTATTCAGAAGTTTGTCACGACAACTGGGATTTTTCAGAGGGTTCGTTCATGGGCTTTTGAATTTAAAGTATTTATTCAATTAATTTTACTTAATTGAAACACTATACAAGGCTTAGCATTTTCGAATTTGAAAGGGCATGTGGTACTTTGTGGTGAAATACCTAGAATTGGGTGAATAATTTGCAAATTTTGGAGTTCACAGTAGCTGCAGCAGTCCGAATGAATCTAGTACAAGCTGAGAGGCTAAGTGGGGTCTCTACAACTTTATTTAGGGGTGAATTCAGAGTTCAAATGGTGAATTCAAAATTTCTAGGAATCACATTGGTTCACAGAGCTTTACAAAACAAACGAGAGAAAAAAGGTGAAAAAGGGCCTCTCGGCCTTTTTATGGAGCAATGGTTATTTTTTCGTGGGTGATTTCGAATGAATAGTAGGTGGTTTGGCGGGTGGAGTGGGGAGGTAGTTTCCCAGGCCATCACATCGCTTATGAGGCAAAGGCGATTTTCAGGAGGGGTTACCTGATGTATTCTAGAGCTTGACATGTAGCCTTCGGGGTGTCGGGGAAAACCACTTTATCGGGTAGGTAATGTTCATCCATCAAGCACAACCGATATGTCTTTGGACCATTGGATGAGTAGGAAGTTGATCTAATGGCAGTCGTGCAACAAACTTGAGCGGAGGAAATGAACATGAGTTTAGGGGGGCCCAGGTGCCTTAATCACAACGGTTTGTGATTAACGTGGGGTTAATCACAAGGTTAGGGTATCGGGTGGAACTTAATGACGACATTAACTTAGATTTACCAAGATTTGGTAAATTAAGTGGGTTTTGTTGGGATATGGGGCAAATGTATTAGTTTCTATTAAAACTAAGGGTTGGGGGTATTTACATTGGGATTTAGTTAATATATCGGAAAAGGGTTTCATCAGGGAGGTATATAATAAAGTTAATAATTAATATGACACGTCGCGGAGTGGGTTTTTCCTTAAGTAAAATGGTAAAATGTAATTTTTATGCACATATGCTCAATAATTAGGATAAAAGGTTTTTTTTTGGGGTTTTTGGGTGAAAAGTGATTTACATGGAGTTGATTTTAATTTTCCTAGGCAAACAAGTTTAACCATAAGAAAAGGGGGTTTTATTAGGGAAATGAAGGGGGGATGGATTTTATGAAGGGGATTCTAACACTTGTGTCCATAAAGTCATTAAGCTGAGGGTCTAGTCCCACCAAAAGTCAGAGAAATGCTCCGAGCTTCTTTGACTTGTAGGATTTAAAGTACTAGAACATAATTGTGGATAGGAAATTAGTAAGTAAAGGAGAAATACGAATGAGGGGGAGTTAATCACATAAACTTGTAAACCTTTACTTTTGCCTTCATAATTGATCATAGATGTTGAAATATGTATCTAAGCTTGATGCATGTGTTTTGATCCAATTAACATTATGCTTCAACAACCTTTCTTCTACTTACCCATTTACCTTTTCTAACATTTATCTTCATTTATTTTGGTGCACTTAGGCTAGCAAACCCTTATTATATGTTTTCTTTAATAAAACAAACAATCTATTTCTAACCTTATATCATCCAAGGGCTTATATTAAACTGATGAGCTCCTTTTATTTTCTCTACCTATCGAATGATCTGTCAAGATTAAACTGTTAGGTCAGATTTTATTCTTTAACTATAAGCATAAAATTCAAAGCCTGATATAATGAAGATTAAACAGTTTGATTACCATGGATTGTGGCATGAATAACAAGTTGTACAAAATCATTATTATGCATAAAATTAAATAGTAGTGGCATTTATACTTACTCACTTTCATGGTCTCTTTTTTATTTTTTGGGGTTCATATATTTTCCTTTTTTGACCTTTTCTCATTCTTTTTGTCCTTTGATTTTTTTTTTAGGACATACCCTCTTTACATTTTTTAATTTTTCTAATATGGAAAAAATTTGTAGAAAGCAAAGGTATGTACAATATTACAAGGCTTAACCTTAGTCATTCAAAACTATGACTCCTATTGGCATAGGAACCTAACAAGTTTCTCACTCAATGGTTCACCAAATCATTTGTGGCCCAAATTTCTCGCGATATAGCTATGGGTGGATGAGTAACTAAAGAGTAGGCCATCTCTCATGCCTAGTACTTGGATCTAGTTTACTCTCAGTCTGGGACTTTGTATGAGTTGTTACCCAATGCCCCGCAGCCATCATCTGATCCCACAGCATCAAAGTCACCAGCTATTCCTCTCGTTAACGGCGTTATTGGTTTAGTATCCTAGACCCCTACTAAAACGTCTTCCAAACAGAAGTTTCTCTCAAATGTTGTTCCTAATAGTTCATCCCAGAATCCACCTGGCCCTGGTAAAACCTCAGAGGTCCACATTGTCCAGTCTACCGCAGCAGACAAATCCTCGAAAGGAAAGAAGAAAGGAAAAGGCAAAGATAAATTCGATGCCCCGAAACATGGTCCTCCCAATCATCTACTGGAGAATCTTCACAATGGAAACTGAAGTATCCCTGCCTCATTTCCGAAGAAGATCACTGCACTAAGGATTTTCTCCGATGATCTGAAGTTACTTGCTTGCTCAAAGGGACCCCCATTGTCCTCAAAGAGTCGTTTCCATCTCAGCAGACCCAAATGGTAGACCAACCCCAATCTGCTTCCTTTGGATCTCAAGTGTTCATGATGAGTACGCCTATTAATGTAGCTACTAGATCGAAAGTCTATCAAACTCCTACTTCAGAAGCTGGGAAAGGGAAAGAAGCCCTCTTCATATTAAGCACCCTAACCCTGATTCTGCTATGCAGCCACCCTCTTAAGGTGTTATACAAAAATCCTCATATAATCCCAATCCCCAAGCTACTCAACATTACAGTATTATTGAGGATTTGGCTTAGGCACCGTTAGCCATGTCAGCTCTCGAGGTACTCCAAAGTTGCCCATTGTAGTGGAAATCTTTGTTGTTAGCTATCGGGGGTATCGATCCCACCGATTCCAATTTGATATGTTTTGATCTAGAGAACCATGTTCTATGACTCCCTCATCAGATCACCTTTCTTATTCAGGTAATCATCAATGAGAAGACCATCCACCAGACTGTCATCGATGAATGCGCTTCCACCCACATCATGTCAACCGCATGTTGGAAGGCTATTGGTTCTCCTACACTTAATCAATCTCCAAACACTTTGGAATCTTTCGATGGGTGTGATTCATGACCATTTGGTGTCCTACCTAACCTTGCCATCACCCTGGAAGGCAAGACAGTCCAAGTCAAAGTGGAAATTGTTGACGCTAATCTCAATTATAATCTTCTACTCTATCAAAGTTGGACACATGCCATGCATGTTGTGGCCTCCTCTTTATTTTGCGTGATTCATTTTCCTTATCAAGGGAAGATTGTCACCATCAACAAGCTATCTTTCTTTGCCTCTTCGTCCTTAGATGATAATTTTCCATATGCCAAGCATAGTGGTGCTCACTATGAGATTGTGGGGGCAAGTCTCTTCAAAGGTTCTGCCTTAATGGGAATTTTTCCACTCCCACGTCCTCATATTGCCTTTGTCAACATGATCTCGATCAAATATGATGCTTGGGTCATACCTACACCAGATCTTATTGATACGCGGGGCGAGGTTATGCTGCTTAGTCCCACTTAATTCAATTACGTGGAAATTGTTTCGACTTCGAACTCTGCATCGTTTGATTATTTTATGTCAAAGACCTCTTCCAATATGTACTCTCAATCCTCGTGGCTTGGTAATTTGGAATCACCTAATCCCTTATCCGAGACCTTCCTTGCTGATGAAGGTATCATGGAAGTCATGTCTCTCGAGGAACAACATTGGATCGATACTCATTATCGCTTCTCGTTCCTGCCTTGACCGGTGGTCATGTCTATCATTTTCGAAGAGTGCTCTTCTCAGTTGTCTATTGATGTGTCAATTTATCCTGAAATGATCAAGATCTTTTAGCTAAGGGCACCTTTATCCCTTCATGGATTTAAGAATTTTCTCCCTCCCTGACTTTTTACCAATTTCCCATTATTGCAATGGGGTTGCCATTTGACTCGTAATGCTACCTCGCCTAAGGGGCATGGGCGAAAAGACTTTTACAAGTTCTACTCCATTATTTGGTCGAGTCAATGCTTACTTGTCATGGAAATGGTTAAACTCTGGTGTCATTCTATGTTGATCGAATACTTGAGTCCCAGCATGGACTCCTACCTCAAGAAGTACTATGCCTAGGTCATCTTGCATGGTTACTTGTGTACGTTAGTGTGTCATTCATTTTTGTACAATGTGGTTTTGTGTGATAGTTTTCAAACATATTTCCTATTTACTATGGCTTTCTTGTTTTGCAGATGTCTGTGACTCCCCACATTGGTGTCATTGATGGTGGTTGTCGTAGAACTCGAACCCTATCATCCGTGGCATGGGCTATTTATGACCTTAACGGTGAGTTGATTGACCTTCAAGGTATTTGTCTATGTTGGACAACCAACAACATTACTGAATACAGTGCGGTCATCGAACTGTTGTCAAAAGCCATCGCTCTAGGCATTAGAGAATTGGTTGTCAACCTGGATTCACAGCTTGTCGTCCTTCAACTTAATGACAATATTCTGTCAGGAACCCTCAAATATTGAGAATGAATCTTTGTATCCATCTATTGGAAAGGAATTTTGATTACATTACATATCATCATATTCCTATATGCATACATTGACAAATGCATTAGCTAATCCTGTGTTGGATAGACATTTACAAAACATGTAAAAGATAAAACAAATCATTTGTACCATAGTAGATAGGAAAATACAACATATATATATATATATATATATATATATATATTATATATATATATATATATTATATATATATATATATATTGGTGATAATGTTTGATACATCAAAACCCCAAAAAATAATATGTGTGTCTAAAATAACATCGGTGGCTCGCAGGCCTCAAAAAATATGTAAGTACTGGATCTAGGAACTAATTAGCATGTTGATTGTGGTAGCATGATATGGCTCATGCAACACGAGTCAAGAATCGACAGATCCACTCTGACACTCCCACCATGTGTCTCTGGTACTGACGAGGAATATCTCCTACCCGAGCATACTCCGGGATACCATGAGTCAACCCCTCAAGGTTCCTCATGATATCCTCCTCGTGTCACTCCCTTCCTGATAAGGGGTGACGACATTGATAAGGCGTGGGACACACATGGCTATTGGAGACATCCCAGTAGGCCGCTCTGGTCTAATGTCTGCATTAACAAGAGAAATGCTATAAGCACATATATACTAAAAACAACTAAAATACCTCAAAATAAAAAATTTGATTTTTTACCTTCATCATCGAAGTCCTCTCCATCTGGTAAGGGAATATCTCGATCTCCACGAAAATCAGTTTTGTTGTGTCGCTAATCATCCATGACAATCTTTTGTCATCATAGCCATGAAAAGAATGCAAGTCGGTATGACATATGCTGACCACCAGTAATACTAGGCATCAAATGGTTCTAGTGGGCCATCCGCATATAATGTGGCATAGGAGGATCTACCTCAGTCAGCTGATACTGGAATAGTGGTACTCGTTCCAGGAAGAAGGTCACAAGCACTGATCCAAAGACAAATTTCTTCATATTCCCTGCCTTGGCTTTGGACAGCTGGTGCTTGATGTTCATCTTCATGGCCTCTGCCCAGTTGAAAATCATAGGAGCTGTGTAGTCAATAGCATAAAGTAACTTCGACTTGTTAGGCTCATGTTCCACCTGGGACCCCACCACTCTGTTGATAGTCAACAGAAGCAACCTTAGTGTTAGATCCTGAACACTGGAAATCTCTATCTTTCCACTCTATGACTTCAGAGCATCAGGGTAGTGTTCAACAAGCAAGGAAGATATGCTTGCCCCAATCGGTCATGACCCATACAAGTTCACTGGTTCCCCTCTATGGTATAGTCTAGTGATGAAGTATATATCTGAAGTTTCCAACTCCAGCTCCTGGTCACCAATGACAAAAATCTCTCGATTAATGTCCCAAAGACTAATTAGGTACGAAAGAAACTTGGGTTGGGCCCGCAACCCTGGCGTAAGAAAGAACTTGGGGAGCCCACAAGACCTAAACGTTTCCAAGAAATTTGGGTCATTCATTGCTTGGGTGTCAACATCTTCATGTTCCCATTCTTTCCAGTCCACCACTTTCAATGATTCTTTCTTTGCAAAAGTCATTAATTTGAGTCAACCATCATCCTTGGCCCATAAAATTTAAGTTTAACCAATCAATTTTTGAGAAAATAGGGTTTTTCCCTATCCACAGTGTTGACGTACCTATTTTAAAAATAGTTGTACCAATCAACTTGGATGGATTTGCTAATCACCCTCGACCGGCGCAATTCCATGCCTAGAAATCGTGCTAACCAAGGGTGATTATTTTTTTCAAAAACCTCCTCAAAAAACTAAAAAAAATGGTTAAAAGCATAAATAAAGGACATGAAAATGGAGCTTAGGGCTTTAGTTGTTACCTAGAAATGGTGGCTCATCAATTGATCTCCTAGATCTACCACAATCTACTCCAGAACAATTAGGGAAAAGGTGAGTAAAAAGTATTCACAACAAAGGTAAAATGGTAAATGGTAAAAATATATATACTTTCCCCTTTTTATTATTTTTTTCATGAAAATATCATATTTTTGTAAATATTTTGACCTGTTTTACCTCAAGAACTTGATAATACACTTTACCTTACTTGTGTAGCGATAGGTGATGGATGTTCGATGATGATGACGAGTCACGTTTCAGCTCTTTTCTTGACTCGTTAAAATCATATGAAAAGATTGCCGAGTCTTTTTCTCTTTTTGACTCATAAAAGAAAATAAAATGGGGGGTCCACTTTCAACTCTTCTCTGACCCTTTAAAAGTGAAAAGATGGTCGAGCCCTTGCCATTTTGAACTCATTAATGGATGTGAAACATCGTGCACCCAATATAAGTTTACCCCTTTTTTGGGCTGGGAGGCAATATTTACGAAATAGGTACTCCTTGACTAAAATTGTCAAGCGGTTCTCTCAAGTATTATTTTCTACCTTTTCGGCTCAAGCGACAAAAACATACGAAAAGGTACTATGTGGAGTTTTCTTTTACGTGTCTTTTTCAAACTCTCTAAACATGAAAAAGATATCGGGTTACACCTTTCTTGGACTCATTAAACTATTAAACGATATCGAATTCATTATGATGATGAACATGAGCTTCTCCTTCCTAGGGCTTGTTAAACTTACTAGGTTGGATTCATCTTAAGGATGAACTTACAGTGCAAGCATATGCTATCCCCTTCAAGATTGAGATTGAAAAATAATTCAGGTACCTGCCAGAAATGGTGTGGGGAAATTTGGAAATCTATCAGTTGTGTAGGCAACTCACTCTTGAACATGACATTTTCTACTTCGTGTAGAGTTGGGATACCCTCCTTTATATCGTTGATTGTCCTGGGTTGGGCCATCCATTTTTTCCTTCCATTTGATCTTTGACCACCAATCCCATGGATCCAAAAGTTGCCAAACTTCCAGTTGTGTCACTGATATGTTCAAGAGTTGTCCTTCTATGGTTACACTTACCTTTGATTCTCTGTGTCATCCAAAATCATTTTGGCATCCTCTCGTCTTGCATCTATGATGTGGGATTCATTATGGCCCTTCTTCAACATGATCGCTTTCCATCGACTTCAACTCATTATCTAGGAACTTGACCGAGAGACTCCTTTTCGGTACCTTAGAGCTTGCATGCCCTAATGGCAAGTTCTTCACACTCGAAGACACGTTCACATCATTGGCTTTCGATCGAGTGGTTTCACGGGTGTTCAACTTCAGTTCATCTATTCACATTCCATGGATTGTGTTGATAGTACCTTAAGGAACATTGTCATTATTGGTGGTTTCTCTCGCACTTATTAATAGTTTGTATCATTGACTGGTAATTAAGTGACTTTCTAGTGTATTCAACATCAACACATCTATTCACATGCTAGAATTTGTACTTTTATTGGGTCGTGTTGGAGCGAAAGACCCTAGACTAGATCACAAAAGTCCAAGTTGTGAAGTGGTGTGACATGGTTATCATGATATGCATGTCTCTTTCAGATGGCTGGCTATGACCAGACCATGAGTTACCATATGTGATCTATTGGATGGATGCGACCATACCTTGGTTTCATTATGATCCTCTTTGATGGATGGCTATGCCTATACCTAGATCCATTTACATGATCATTCTCTAGATGGCTACGTCCATGCCATGATTCATGTATCATTTGATAGAGATCTCAATTTATGTATATGTATCTGTACTTTCTTACAGGTTTTCCAATGACAGACTAGTTCCTTACACTATTTTATAAAGAATTTCATCCCTCACTCTAGCTTGGCCTTCACGCTTTAGGGGGCATCTATTACACAACATTTTTTCACTGTCCCTGTACTCCCCATTCCTCGATCTTGGAGGACCTCTACAGTGAACTCCACATGCTTTGCCTTCATGAAGAAACTCGCATTGTGTCCCTCTTCGTGAGTAGATCAATTCCATTTTTTCACTATTCCCCCTAAAACTTTTGGTTTGCCCAGTTTACAAGACCGACACTAATGACCTTTGTCTCCCCTGCGGCGATGTGTAGAGGTTAGCACTATTCCTCATGCCAACTGAATTGAATGAGATGTGTTCTAGTCGCGCTGGTCCTATTATGGAAAGTTTTTTAAACTAGGAGCCGAAGCTTCGTAACGGAAGTCTGGTAAATGGTTTGACCAGATGGGGTCGAGGATGTCATTTTTGGGTCCTTTCCCCTATGATGATGGAACTAACTCAAGGGATAAGACCTTCTCCCATGATAAGAGGATCCATCTCCCATCCATTCATCCTATATAAACCTCCCTTTTTCCTAAGCACAAGCTAGTGGTAGCGTAAGTGTTGATATTGGTGTGCTAATACTATTTTGGTTTGGAGTAGACAACAAGCTATTACTAGTTGTAGCTATCTAGTTGTGTGAGGAAGAAGTGTGATTTGGTTTGAAGTGAAGCCTAAAGGGAAAAACGTTAAAACTATTGTTGATTGAGGCCATCATGGAATGCTAAGATATGTATGTGGGAACCTGGCCTTGTGAGAGGAGGACTGCAACGTCAACACAAATGGTTGTAATCTCTCTTTGATATTAATATATGAAACTATCGATTTATTTCCTACATGATTTGTCATCTTACATATTCATGGATTAATGTTTCTTTACTTCTTAGGTAGGTTGAATTACAATTTGTTTATTATCACATTTGTTGTTTGTTGATTTTTACTTGTTTCAGGTGCTTGAAGAAGGAAGCGAGAGATAGCTGGAGTGAGCAAGAAAGGACGTCATCAAACAGGATAAGTGGACTAAGAGGTAGGCCCTGCTAATTGGTTCTAATCTAAGGAAATATTCCGTAGAATATATCTATTGTGGCTAGACCCATCATCGGGCTAGAGGAATTCGTTCGTGCCTGTTAAACACACATGGGCAACCACAAATAGGAAAGATAAAACATGACAATACAATTTTTATTAACAAATGATTTACATTTATAGTACATGTTGTGACTATTAGGTTTCGCATCCCAAGGTCTCTTGGACTCCTTTTGTCCGTTTGGCTTCCACACTAACCCATTGAGGATTAGGTGTCCAAAATTCACCCCTTAATCCGAAGGGTTATGTATGAGTCCAAGAAGAGAGCTGTAATACAAAATGTGCAAAAATTCATTGCAGCACTAGGCTGAATGTGCTCTCTAAAATGTTGGTATAAAGGGTGGCAGTTTAAGGATGACCACCAACACTAGAACGCTTCGTGCAGTTCCCGGAACTCTTCCAAAACTGGTAAGAAGCTGAAGTCTTTTGCTAGAGGAAATGCTCCTATTGTTTTGAAGAGGGAAACCTTCAACCAATAAAGGGAGGTCTCACCCCACATGAAAGGGAGAACTTCAACTTGAAAAGGGAAGTCTCAATGCGTGATGGTTTAAGGATGACCAACAACTCTAGAATGCTTAATGCAATTCCTGGAACTCTTCCAAAACTGGCAAGAAGCTGGAGTCTTCTGCTAGAGGAAGTGTTCTTAATTTTGTTCCTGGAATTCTTTCGAAATTGGCAACAAGCTGAAGTCTTCTGATAGAGGAAGTGTCCTAGATTACCAACTGAAGGCATGTTCACAGGCATCTTTGTCTCTAGCTACAACTCTGAAACTGGTGTGGTAGGTTGTGGCTCAGGATCGCTTGATGTGGCTTTGAAGCTTGTAGATGACCATCATTTCCCCCCTTGTCAGATACAAGGTGAGATGATGGAGAAAACTCAACTGCAAGACTATTTAATACTCTGGAATAAGTTCTGACATGTGACTGGAATATCTTCTTGGCTGTTGATGCCCATTGCCAAGACGCGATCCATCCAAGATGAATCTTTGTTCTTGCAAGACGTTTGTTTCTGAAGCATCCGTGTGAAGAATGACTGGTTTTATGACAATGCTTACATGGATGAAGATCAAAACAGTGATCTTTCAAATGGCCAACTCGGTCACAGTGTTGGCATTTCACAATCTGTTGTTGTTGTTGTTGCTGCTGTGGAAGAGGGGCAGAATCTGGAACATCTGGAGGTGAACCGTCATGAAGGAATCCAACACTCTAAAATTGAATGGGCTTTGAGTAGTCTAGAATATGAAAGGACAAGTCCTTCTCATATCCAAGACTAGTTCTGTGCTTGTTGTGGACAAGCTATTCCCAAGGTCTAATGATGGGCTTGGGAAGTGCAGACTGAGTTTCTACATCTGCTTGTACAACTGTTGCTTTATTGGGTACTAAATATGAATGAACTGTAACATTATTGTCTTGTTGTTTATGGTAGTCTGTTTCAATCTTCTGAACAGAAACAAGTTTAGAATGATGACTCCACTGTTGTAATTCTTCCTGTTGTTGTTGAGATTCTAGCTGCAAGAATTCAATCTGTTCTTGTGCATATTGTAGACATGTCTAAATTTCTGAGAGAGATCCTTTACTGATTTGTAATGTGTCATCAACACTAAATTGTATAAGAGTTTTCATGAACTCTAATACTCCACCAATTAGAGCCATAACAAGTGCACCACTATTAAAATCAACGTGTAATAGTTATTAAGTTCTTAAGGTAGGAAATGATTGAACTCTCCTGCTTAAAATACTGCTTTTAATTTTCAACTTTTTACCTTCAATCTAAGCATATAAGCCACTACTCATCATTACTCATCATATATTGTATATCATGGAAATGTCATCATATACCATACATACGCACTTTATAAAGAGAATTCAACATGTACATTCCCATCATAATGTATAGACCATACAATAATAACATATAATAAGAGGAATTCAACATGTATGGGGATCCCTTTAGTGTATAACTTCAATCAGCGTTTAGTTTAAATGCCTCACATGCACCATACCAGCAGAATACACCAACACATTCTTAAGCATATTAGATCAGCTTACTAGACCAACGTACTCACCAAACGGATTAACACACTCACATTTTAGGGTAGATGTAAAGACAGTTCATGGCACAGAAATAAAACTTCCAACATATAATAAGATATCTCGCCAACTTTTCCAAGGACTTACCCCACAAGCCTATCAGCCAGTGTCAGCGTGGGATCTATTGTGGTACCCACACTAGTAAGGCCATAGGAACAACAAACTATAACTCGTTTTGCTCAGCATAAAGTGAAATTATTCTTGAAAGGATGGGCGTACACTTGATGTTGTCACCCTCATCCTTGACAATGATGCCTAGACGAATTTCAAATTTTTTTTTTTATTCACCTTCAAAACGCCCTACAGTTTACCACTTCCTGACTATGACTGCCAATGTTCCGAACTGTTGCATTCGCCAACTGTATTGTTCATAATAGCTTTAAACATTTAGCTCCAGTGCGTGTTTGCTGGACTAAATATTAATTGTTTCCAATCTTTTGTTCCAAACCGAAGCCTCTATTTCTTTGCATCCAGTTTCAAGCATAGACACACTAAATGGGAAACCGAATAACTTTAACTTCAAGCGTGGCCAAATAACTTTAGAGATGCTCAAATTGAAGATCCACCCACATCTAAAATGTATTATCAACGAACAAAGTATATCTCTCTATATATATATTGTTAACTCTGGTAGAAAAATGAAAGATGTTCTTTTAAATCGAAATAAGAAACAAAATGACGGCTCGTCAAAGTAGAAAGTCATTGAATAGAAAAACTTTTCTATCAAGCCTGGACAACAAAGCATAGGGCTTTCCCATAGTTCCATGCCCTGTATTTAATTCATTGACTTACAAAATTCATCAACAATTCTATGTAGATTTCTGAATAATTAAAACCTGAACGCCACGAAGAATCGTGACGGAATTTCCATCTACTCCTCAACTGAATCAGATGATTCCATTGCCTCTGCCACTTTTAAAATTTTGAGGTCGGAAAGGGAAAGTAGAACCAAAGCCATATACACATAGGGATCGGCTCTCCCATCTCTGCCAAACCTTTTAACTTTGTTTTCTTTCCCTAAATCTATCTGAGCTTTGCTAGTATCGGGTGAATCACCACACGCTTCTCGTATGCTTCTCTTAGAGCTGCGGGTATTGTCAAGAAGAAATTTGTGTATCATAACGGACCGAAGATTCAATCAACCTTGTAACAAGTATTGAAATACCAACACATACATGGCGGTTCATCTTCCTTTTAGACTATTCCAAACCACAGAATTAACATAGATTTTTGACAAATATACACCAGCTTGCAAATACACTAATTCCTTACTCATACGTTGGAGTCTTCAATGAACGTTCAATGCATAGAACTCATCACAGAGACCATCACATACCACAATCAATTCATTATTAACAACTATTGGCAGGATTTCAATTTTCAAGATAGATATTCCACCCTAGACTCTAAAATATCACAGAACTCTATCGTTTCAGAATATGTCAATCTTGAACAACCTTTAAGTGGCATGCATTCCTTCAACCGCATCTACAACATTTGAAACCTCCAAAATTTCCGACAGTAATACAGGCCAAATCGAAAACCTTCATATATCAAACCTGAAAGAGCATAGATCGAATTTTATTTTTATCTTTCCTCCTCTTAGACAGAATTCTGATCCCCCAACGGTCTAATTACCACAGAGGATGTAACACATCAACAGCCTATGGGAGGAGGCGAGGATTGTGCGTACAGGAGAGAGCAGCGTATGGAGAATTTCAAGAACTGGAATTTCAGCAACATATGGGAGAGAGCAAAGTTTTGTATGCAGGTGGAGCAGCGACAGGAGCAGCGTAGCAGAAGGAACATGCCAGTGTAATAATAGTGAGTCGCAGGGGAATAACGATGCTTTCAGGTCAGTGGAAGCGTTAGGGCTGCCAAGATTTTCTATTTGGGTTAGTTTGCACAGAGAATGCAGCTAAAATATGGCTGATAGGATTTTAGAATAGAGAAGTTAAGCCGCAGAGGGCCAGGACGGCTCACAGCAGAGGAATGGAAGCACTGATAGAGGTAACAACCTCTATTCTAAGAAATTATCAGAAAAGTATAATTAGGAGGAGAGCATTGGTTTACAAAGGCCACAAAAATAGGTGGCTCACACTTGAGCAGGGTAGGAGATCACCCGCTCTAATACCATGTTAAACGCACATGGGCAACCACAAATAGGAAAGATATAACATGATAGTACAATTTTTATTTATTTATATCTATATATATATATATATATATATATATATATTTTTTTCGGTAAAGACTAAATCTATTAAGAAAAGAAAAAATATAGTACAATCAAGCTTGGAAACAGGCAGAGCAGAGAAGCAAGGGAACCGGAGGTGATGGGAACTCAACCTCATTCCAAAGAGACAGATAAGGGAATGGCCATAGAGAAAATAGGACTACATCTGGGAGAAACAAAGCAGAGAAGCTACCCCGAAGGGTTATTTCCTACAACACGACATTTTTTGCCTTTTTTCTTGTTCACTTTCATCCACCCAGTGGAATTTGGTGGACTCGAAACAAGTTGAAGATTATTCTGATCTGACGGCTGAGCATCCTTCTCAGAATCTGAGGACGAAGAGAGGTGAGAGCGTTTCTGGGAAATCTGAGGGTTAGAGGGAGCCTCCGGAACAGCTGAGGGAGTGTCCCTCGGAATATCCTCATTCTGCATATTAACTTCAACTTCCTCATCAACCTGCACATCTGCCTCAGATTCCTCCTCCTCCGAGCTCGAGAAGTCTATGTCGTTCAACGGACGTGGAGGCTCAAATGGATTCCATCTTTTGGATTTGGGCTTACGGTTCAGATTCTTCTTTTTATCTTTAAACTGCATACATGTACTCTGAAGGTGCCCTGTTTGATGGCAATGGCGACAACGAAAGTCTGTATTCTCGTAATCCAGTGACTGAGTCCAGTGGAAATCTCCAAACTTGAGGTTAATCTGATCCGGCAGCCCTTTGCTGATGTCTATTTCTTCACACAGTTTGCCGTAAGTGAAGAGACCATTATTCCTTCTTGAGGTATCTGTAGCCAGGTATCATCCTAAAGTATTCCCAATGGCTAAGAAGATAGAGAAATCCCAAAAATGAGTTGGAAGATTTGGGAGTCTGACCCAAATGGGAAGCTTGGAGATTACTGCTGTAGAAGGGTCGAAATCAGGAAACCATGGGGTAAGAAAGAGCCCAGCCGAACCCCAGAACCAAGGGCCTCCCGTTAAGGCTTTCTGGTAGTCTTCATTTGAGTCAAAAACCACCAAGAAAAAACCTTTTGAACATAGGAAGATTTTACATTTTTTAGTCCAAGAGGAATAGACCCATTGGTAAAGATCTGCTGTGCGAGGCCATAGCCCATTAAATCTCCATATGAGTGCTGATTCTGCAAAAATCTTATAGCGGTTCTCAACCCCAGGATTAGAGAAGCTAATGGAGGGAATTTCCTCTGATTTGTCAATGAAAAACGGCTTTGGAACACCATTTAGCTGGGTTGCCTTAGAAGAATCTTGAGGTTGGGCAGCGTTTTTGCGTGCTGCGTCTTTATAAGAGAAAGATGGGGACGAGGAGGTTTGCCCGAAGGAACCACCTCTTAAACGAAAAGAAGCCCCAATAGAGGCGTCCTTTTGAATGCTGTAGAAGGAGAGAGATAGGGGCGGCATAAGTTGCTTACCCTGATATAGAAGTCTGAGGCAAGAGGAGGGAATCCCCAGCCTGCATTCAAGTTTTTGCAGAAGATCCTACACAAGATCTACTGCATGCACCCATAACATTGTCATTTTACCTGAAAGATTGACTTGGATCTGAAATGTAGGGGATTCTTCAGGCAGATCTAGTGATTTCAAGAAAGAGAGCTGCTTCAGAGATGAGCTCATTTGACCCTGCCGCCTGATGATAGCTTGCCCATAGATCTGGGTTCTTTTGAGGCACCAAGATCTGCTAGGCTTCTGATCTGATGGTTTGATTGCAGATCTGCGTAACTGACGGCCATCCATGGTCAGGACGCCCGATTCAGAACTGAATCTTGACCCTGCAAACACAGCTTGGAATAAATTGGGAGAAAAAGAAGCAATAGGGTAGAACACTATTGACCTTGCCGCAGGGTCGGTATCTTGACTGCAGATCTGTAATAATAACTGCAGATCCGTGACCCTATTGAGCATATCTGTGACATTGTGTCCCTCCGCTTGGATACCTCTGAAAACTGTCAACAGAAATTGCTCCCCTTCCCTTAAACGTTCAGTGAAACGAGCGCCCGGATGGAGTATGAGGCCTCCAAAACCTTCTGTGCTGAGGCTGATTGCGTCTTCATTTTCCAAGACTCCTAGCTTCGCTGGCGAGGAGATCATGAAACAGCGTAAATATTTGAGCTCCGTTGCAGGCAGAGTAACTTTAAGAATGGTCCAGGAATTGGGTTCTGTGGAAAGAACGAGGAGCCCTGTTCCGCATCTGGAGAAAGACTTGTCTGTGGCGGAGAAAACGTGCAGCGCGGCTGGGAGCAGGGATCCAGAAGCCACAGAAACCCTTGACGCCATCGCTCCTCCCCTCAATTTCCAAGATATTCAAAACAAATACTTAATTCGCAGCGAACAAAATATGATAGTACAATTTTTATTAACAAATGATTTACATTTATAGTACATGTTGTGACCGTTGGGTTTCACATCCCAAGATCTCTTGGACTCCTTTTTTCCATTCGGCTTCCACACTAACCCATTGAGGATTAGGTGTCCAACAGTGCCCGCAATTATAATTTTACTTCACAACAGTACCCCTACAACTGAAGCATCAACCCAGGGCTTTAGGATTTTGCATAGGAAAAAGAGACCTAGGATCTCTATGATTGTTGGAGCAACACATGATTCTCAGAAAACAAAATTTGATGGACTTGAAGAGACTATGCTTTATACACAATCTAGTAGACAGTCTACCCAGTCACCAACTCTTTCCACTACTTCTCATGAATAATAGGTAATTTAGACCAATGGTTGCATTTAGAAGGACAAGGAGGAGGACGTCTTTCATGTTTTTAGTGAGATTAAAAATAAGAATGAAGAATTGAAGTTGAACACCTATACTGAATTCTGGAAACATTCCTCCAACTCTCAGGCTATACTTCTTTCAATTTTTTATTCTGAGAAGGGAAAAATGTAGACGGATTTCCTACAAGATCAAATTCCATAGCCCAAGACTCATGCACATTATTAGAAGCAATCCTCATTTGAGTTTAATATAAAGGATGTGCATCCAATTGATCAAATTTAGATGCACAAACAAACTGGAAAGATTATTTCTTCCACTTTAACTCATACTACCATGAGTTTGTCAAAGTTGCAGGTCACCTTGGCCAATACACAGTCACAGTTAAAACTAGAAAATGTTTCCTCATTAGCAAAGGACACCAAGATCAAATCCTTGGAATATCTAGTGCTAAATATGGGATAAGATCCCTCAAACATAAATGTAACAGAAGAACTTGATAAGAAGAAAAATGTTGAGCTTTCAGCATTCAAGAAGCAGCTCAAACTGCCAACTTCTAAGGATCCAATGACCAAGGAAATTGAAGAAACCAAGACTCAGAAATATGATAGGATGAAGCTCATCATGGAATAGAATCTGAAAATAGAAAATATGGAGGAGCAAATGGAAAATTGGTCAAAGAGAAAGAAGAAGTTTTCAAGAAGGCTCAAATTCCAATGGTTGTAGTTCCTGTTTCAGTAGTCACAATAACCATAGTTTCTATTTCAGGAACAACATCAACTACAGGTACAACAAAAGGCGCTGAAAAACTTGTAGAAGTTGTTCAAAATCTGTCCATTCAGATAGTTGAAATGGAGAAGTTGTAGGATGAACTAAAGGAATTAAAACATATGAAGGCAGTTGCAGACAACTCACATGCAACCAAGTTACAGAGGACAAAAGGTTAGATTGAAGTTTTATAGAAGGAAATCAAAGAGTCCTACCTTGGAAACAAGCTAGGTTTGGAAAAGGAAATTGTATGGGACGAAATTACAAGATCAGTCAAGGATATTTGGCCCTATATCAAGATAATATTTGATCAAAAAGACTTGTTGGAGAAAGCTCAAGAAGCTATGGAAACTATTTCTAAAGAACTCGAGGACATGCCAGAAATTTCTTTTGAAATAATCAAGTTCCTCAATTCTAAAGATAGATATGAGCTTGAATAATTTGGTATAAATGATAGGACAACAACTATACTAGAAGTAAAGAAGATCATCACCAAGAAAAACCTCATCCTTCAGTTGGAGGAAAAGTGCAGCAGTGTGAATACTATATTTCATTGGTTTTTCAATAGATTAGGACCCTTGACCAACAAGGGCTTTCTCTCTATGCGTGTGATAAATGACAAATTAATGCCCATTGAGGATTGTGTTCTAAGGCTTATAGAGGTGGGTACCAATGCTGCTTCAGTTTCAAATATAAGAGGTGCAACAACAGTAAGGGTTGTGTTGAATGCACTTAGAGAATCCTTTTTCATCCTAGATGAAATTAGGCATATATTCCCAGTAAAGCCCACTTTCACTAAGTATACAAAGATGGATGAAGTTTATAGGAGGGTAACTAAGTTATCTATCCTAGATAAAAAAACGTTGGGAAGAATTAACTGATTTACTTGACTAACAAGTTGATCAAACAACATTCAATATTTATAGGGACAGTCATCACTAGCTCAATAGTTCTTGGTTTTTCGAGCAACATTCATCAACAACTCAACACTAAAATAGTGACAGATCGATTATCAGTTTATATTCCTGAGTTTGTAATTATCTATTTTTGTAAATAAGTTTAAGATATTTTCTCAGTCCCGAGATTGTATAAATAACTCTCTTTCACGAGTTATTAAGGGTTTCACCCTTGAAGAAGAATTTCTAAACATTGAATGTACTTGACTTTTCTGAATCATTAACACAAAAGAAAATGGATTCTGAATTCTGATCCATACAGTTTCGTTTTTCTGTAAGTTTTTTCCAGTTTTATTTCACTGTGTTTTCTTCATGTTCTTATGTTTTACAAAGATAACCAGGTAGGAGTAATTGTGTTTCAACTATTCCTATAAGCTTCTAAAGTGATCATCTATAAAGAGAATGAATTATATAAACTAATTATTTTATTAATTCCCTCTAAATCATAATATCATCAGCATATGTTGTAAGCTTAAGCATATTTTGTTAAACCTTATGAACATAGTTTAAAGTTTTCCTTACTTATGATTATTTAATTTTGGATTTGAAGATTGTGATAGTCATACCATCTCTCTATTTTTGCTCACCACCATGCAATCTATATCATTGTCTGAATTTTAATAGTAGCCCTCTGTTTAAATATTAATACTATTCAAAAGGTTAGGCATCACTCTTTTAAATCTGTTTCATACATTGGTCCTCCAAATTAAAACAAAACCCCCAAAACAAACATCTTAGATGCCTTGGCATGATAGATGATGATTATCATCTCAGAGATACAACAGAACCCATCCCATAGAGGGGGATTGGTAACATCTATTTGTTACCTTCACATGTGTTATAATAAATACTTCTCTTTGTATATCTGGTTTCCATTAGATGATTGGAGTTATTACTCTTTCTTTTTGTTGTTTAACTATGATTGTGGCATAGATAAAACTTTTGACAAGTTTTGTTTCTATCAGTTGCTGCAGATCTACAATGTTTGGCATCCATTTATATTATTGAGATTATTTGTCATCCATAATCTTAAGTGGGTTCTTTTTGTACATATTTGAAAAGAAAACACTAAAACAAGAACCCAACAAGGGGAACGATAGAGGGAATTAAATCATTGACATGGATCCCAATGCCATCCTAGCCACCATGAAGATCCAAAAAAATGAGCTGAAAGATCTAGAGGAGGTGGGACAATTCTTCCACTCACACATGTGCATGAAGGGTTCTCTGCTGCAATTCATTGTCAATAGGAGGAGCCAAAAGAACCTAATTTTAGAAGAGGTCATTGAGTGGCTAGGCCTACTGAATATTGCACATCCACAGTCATACATGATTGGGTGGCTTCACCAAGGATGAGATCTGTGCGTTAGCCAATAGTGCCTCCTTCTCTACAACATCAAGCCTTTCATGGATGAGGTACTCTGTGATGTTATTCCTCTTGAAGTTTGTGATGTATTATTAGGGAAACCATACTTGTGGAAGCAACATGAAGTATATGAGTCTAAGCCTCACTCTATGATTATTACTTTGGTCAATAAGTTATACAAGATACCATACATAGCCCCACCTACCGCCATCTCTTCCGTCTCTGAAAATAAATGCAGTAAGGTCATTTCACAAACCAAAAAATTTGTTTTCCTTATGATTCACCCTTAGGAAAAGAAGAATATTGTGGCCACAACTTCCAAATAGGGCTCCTCTACACAACAACATCAGATGGACAAGATCGTGGATGAGTACAAGGAAACTTTTGCCTCACCTATGAGGGTACCTAGGCATTGTCAGGTCAAGCACTCCATCAATCTGACCTCGGGTGTGCCGCTACCCAATGGACCAATATATAGACACTGTGTTCTAGAGAACAATGAGATCAAGAGGCAGATTCAGGTGTTGTTGGAGAAAGACAACATTAGGCCCATCTCATCACCCTGTGGGAGTCTAATTGTATTGACTATCGGTAGTTGAACAAGATCACTGTCTGGAATAGGTACCTAATCCCATAGATTGATGACCTTCTGGACCAGCTCAAGAAGGCCAAATATTTTAGAAAGATTGAGTTGAAGTTTGGTTATCACCATGTGCCTATCAAACCCTCTGATGTGTGGAAGACTTCCTTCAAATCTAAGGATTGATTTTTCTAATGGTTGGTCATGCCTTTCGGGTTGACGAAATCTGAAACCCAACAGAAGCCATTTATTGAGTTAAAGAATTGCCTATGCTCTGCACTAGTACTCACATTACTATACATGCAACAACAATTTGATATTGAGAAGTATGCCTTTGACTATGCTATTGGTGGAGTTCTTACTCAGTAGGGGCATCCAATGGCTTACCACAGTGAGACACTTTTAGACACAGTTCGTAATTATCCCAGTTATGACAAAGAAATGTATTCCATTGTACATGATTGTTGTTAATGATATCATTACATTATGGGGAGGGAAATGGCCATCCACACATACCACGAACCCTTGTAGTTCATACAGACACAAGGGAAGTTGCGGAATGCTTGTCATTAGAAATGGTCCACATACCTACAACAATTCCATTTGAAAATTAAGTACAAGAAGGGTAGCACCAATAATTTTGTATAATACCTCAACCAACCATGAGTAATGGCACTGATCATTGTTCCCAGCTCCTATGGGCACGAGACTTTGGGGTGGATGCATCTTTACAAGAGCGATCTAGAATTCGGAAACATATACCAAACACTCCCGGAAGGTAAGCAAGTTCAAAATTTTCACTTCCATGGTTCACTGTTATGCCACTTGGGACACATCTATGTTCCTTCAAGTGAGTGTGCCATGATGATTTTGGAGGTGCACTACATTCATGTCATTGGACATTTTAGAGTAGAGAAAACAATGGCAGTATTACAAAAGTATTTTTAGTGGTCGAACCTTCAACAGGATATTGGCAAGTACATTAGATCCTGCACTTCTTGTACCATTGTTAAACCAATCATCAAGAAGCAAGGCATATATACTCCTATACCCACTCCTATTCAACCCTGGGAATCCATATCTGTGGATTACATGTCGGGCCTCCCTTCTACTAAGCATGGCAGCGACTGCATTTTCATGGGTCGTTGAAATATTCTCTAAGATAGGCATTATGGAGGTTTGCAAGAAGAGTATCACAATAAAGGCCACTGCTAAGCTCTTCTTTGAGCAAGTGTTGATACACTTTGGAATCCCACAATCCATTGTATCATATAGAGACAATATATTCCTAAGTGCATTTTGGTCAAGTCTTTGGTTAATTTTGGAACTAAATCCACGACTTTCCACCCCCAAACTAATGGCCAAACAAAGGTTGTCAACAGAATGATTGTATACATTCTACTCATGTACAAATCAAACAATACATGCACATGGGATGAAAGCCTCCCTTAAGTCCAACATAGATACAACAGAGTGCTCCATAGTTCAACGAGCCATAGCACCTTTCAGGTTGACATGGCCATACAATTTTCATCTACTCAAGCAGATTTAGCTCACGTCCAGTCTAAAGATGATAGGGCTAACAACTTCATTGAGCTCATTCAACACATCCACTAGAAGCTCCATGATATATTCGACAGAGAAAATGATAATTACAAGTTGTTGGGTAGGGGTCCCTTAGGTATAAGTTTTGTTTGAGTCATGTAGAGACTCCACATTTTGAGGAGCGGATCGCGATTAGTGCAGGGTTATAAGAGTCAAAGGGGCTTTAGGGTGGGTCAAAGCCCCTTCTTTTGTAAAGTGATGGGATTATCTAGAGGATTTTGAGCTTTGCCCATGGTTTGTGGACCATGGTATTGTAAGGGTAAAAGGATATATAAAGGGAGGCTTAATAAGTCTAAGAGATATAATTGAATGGATGAAACATGTTTCAGTATTTTTTTGTAAGATCCTTTTGTAGTCAGGCAAAGGGGAAGGCTCCTAAAGCTGTGTGCTTGGAGATCTTGGTAAGCCTGTAGCTAAGTGCACAGACCCCTACAGTTGTGTGTGCAGGGTTAGAAAGATTGTATTTAAGAACAATTTACTAATAAAGATGAATTTTGAGCAGAAATATGTGTATTTATGTATGTTCGAATAGTTTCTGTGTTTTAAGCCTATTTATGGTTCATTTTATATATTTTTTCTATAATTGCATTGTGAAGGTTAAGATATTGTTTATTATGATGAATAATGTATGGTAGAATAGTTTCATGTAGTTCACTAATATGTTAAAGTATAAAACGCTTTACGACTATACGAATAAGTTTAATGGTTCGCAAAGGTTGGATTAAGCCCTAAGCTAATGAAAACCTTATAGCCACACTACATGGTGCCTCTAGATGTAGAAGCCTAGTTTTAACATAATATCACCGCGGGTGAGACTATGATTTGTGTAAGCAAGTCATTACTAAAAGGGACGATGGTATATGGTTTTGTTCGTTAGTGTAGCGAACTCTCAACCTAGGTCTAAGCCCCTAAAGCCAACAAATGGTTATGTTGCTGGGACCAAGATTTATCTAAGGGATGTGTGATATGGAATCCAACTAGAAAAGAGATCCAAAATTGGGTAGATCGGAAGTTGCATGAATTTGCAGCTTAGGAACGAAGATATTTGTGATAGTCAAAAGAAAGGTGGTTACAGAAGTATCTATATATATATATATATATAAGAATAGCATGAAATATTTTTTGCATCATTCGCTAATGAGTTGCACGAGTGTCTTTCAAATATAGCAAACAACAAACCCACTTGGAAACATGATGATCATATAAGGAGTCTAAATATAAGGTTGCAAGAGCTATTGATTACTGGGTTCATATTATCTCCGAAGGCTTTATCACTAAAACTAGAATTGACACAACAGTATCCTATAGTGAAGTTGAGCAACAAATTTTCAAAGGTTCATGAGGTAAGTATCTAAATTCCTTGAAGCTTTGGATTAAAATGTTGTTATGTGAAAAGGGTGTTATGCATATAGATTGGTGTTTAAAAGAGGCCGGACTAGATCAACACAAAGCGAAAAATGATTCAGAGTTGATCATGACATGTATATTGGGGGTGAGTACAATCCATTATTGGGTGAACCAAATAGCAAAAAAGAAAGGAGAACCCCTAGTATAGCTAGAGGTGTGGAACAATAAAAAGCTAAAGGAACTTCTGGGATTTGTCACTCATCCAATCCACCTCCACTTTCACCTCCACCTTATACACCTGCACCTCCACCTCCACCACCACTCTTCAACATGGTTAATGCAGTGAAGATGCCTATGTTCAAGGGTCAGGGATCAGAGGATGTTGAACAATTTTGGTTTGTCGACGAAGCTGTGTGGAAAGCGCAGCAAATCAGTGATGATGATATGAAGAAGCACAACTTGTCATAGCACTGCAGGACAAATCACTATCATCATATATCAAGTATAGTACAGTGAATCCAGTTGCCTCACTAGCTGCGACAAAATGCAAACTAAACATGGAGTCCTAAGGAGCCCAAGTTGTAGTCACAATGTATTTCGAAAATAAAAGAGATTACGAAAGTTGTCAATGAGACTGTCTTGGATGTAGATCAAAGGTTAAATTTTTTAATGGGACAAGCCAACTTCCAGATCTCTGATGAATTGCACAAAGAGTGGTATATAGTTGCGCTATTGCCACATGCCAGACTACTACTATTGCAACAAAAGATTGGGACACATGAAGAAGCATTAGAAATCACAATGAGATTAGAAGCTTCATCGGTATAAGACACTCACATAGGGGTTGAGCAAGTATAGTCCCACTTGGCAAGTTTTCATATGGTGCTGCAAGATTTGAAGAAAGGAAATGACATTTGGTCTATGATGCACTCAGAGTATGGTGCCTAAAGTGTAACAAGGAAGGTCACTATAAGGACCAATGCCCTATCTACCATGATTATTTAGCTGGCAGAGGCTCCAATCCCTTGAAGTGAGAGCCTAGTGCTGGACAAAGTACCACACTGAGTGTATGGTGTATTATATTCTAATTTGCAAGCCAACACACAAATGATCACTGCTATTTTCTACAGAATTATTTGTAGTCACCACAACAATCTTTTTGTAAATTTTTTTTGATTAGTAGGAAATGATGAGATCCATCATAATAGCTATGACTAGATGATATATATAACCCTAGCATATAGGATGAAAGCTCAAGGTTGTACGCATGAAGAGAATGGTTCACCTGCAGCTCTTGGTGGATTTTAAGGTCGAGGACATGGTTGTGGAGGAGGAGCTAAATGAGGAAGGGGTAATATCATTTGTTATAATTGTGGTGAAGCTAGACATTATACGTGAGATTGTCAGAATGCCACTCATCCTTCATGTCATTATTGTAGACATTCTGACCATGTGATAGAAGATTTCCTTGTTTTAATGGCTAAGATGCAGAAAAAGAAGAATCAACAACCTACACAGAATATACAAATGATGTGATCCAACCCACACAAGGATGATACAAGAATTAATATATGGACATGAAGTGGTTCAATAACCAGAGATGATAAGGTAGAACGTAAAAATCCTGATGCAGATACATGGGTTACGAAAGCAGGAGAAAATAATACAGGGTTTGATCTGCAGAAGGTATTATAGACATATTTGGGCACTGCAACCCCAATCACATATGTCCATAAACCAACAGCTTCTAAGCCCCTAAACGTGTTGTTTCATACCCCAAAGTAACAAGGTCAACTGATTACATCATTTCTCAAAATTTCTCCCTGAAAACATGCTCAGAACTGGTCAAAATTGGACCATACAAACTTCTCCATGCTGAGGGTGCGATGCATCTCACCTGTTACACATAGAGGGTGTGATGCATACTCAAAAGCCCTTCTGTAGGGTGCGTTGAGTGAGAGCAGGCAAATGGTAGAGGTATTTTGCTAGGTGGAAACCCATAGAATCTTCTAGAAACTGCTCATTTGACACTTGCCTCTCTGAATTCACCCAGGGATGAGCAAGAGATCATGAAATCTCCAAGTGGAACCAAGAACTATCAGAGAAATGACACTAATCAAAATCCCAGAAGCTGACTCACCCACCTGCAAATATCTATATGTGGATCCCTCATCCTAGAGATCTAGAGGATGGAATTTTGTATTTTGTAAGGAAGTGTTGTTGGTTTCTCTGCGAAACATCATAGTGTTGGGTGATATAGCTTTTCATGAGGTGAAGAGGGCTTTCATGCTGGGAGGATGGCGTTGGGTCAGACCACTGGGTTGTAATCCTCTCTTCTACTACTTTTATCAACAAAGCCATTTGAGTTTTCCTCCATATTCTTGTATATTTTTGAATCATGTATTGGTGTATGCATTTGTATGGTTAATATGCATCTGATCCTATATTATTTATGGTTATAGATCTCTATGCTTTGAGGGTATTATGCTGCTTTGACTCTACAGGTGTTCTTTGAAGCAAAATGAGGAAAGAGTGGCGAAGCTCTGTCAAAGGGGGAAAGAAACAAGCAAGGAGCCAAGTGAAAGACTAAGGTTGGTACTCACTGCTTCTCTCTCATCTATCTCTCATAAAGGAAAACACAAGTAACTTTAGTTTGTTTGTTTCTAAGATAGCTACCCATCTTAGTGGGACTAGTAGCTTTGAATGGAAACTAGTTTTCTCGATAACAAAATGCCGACTCCACTAGGGATCAAATAGTTTGATTATTAGTTGTTGTTTTTTGCTTTATAAACTACAGACGGAGCCTGAAGTTAAGCCAGCTAGCCTTCGAACTGCTTTTGCTATGAAAATACAAAGTAGATCAACGCTGCTTTAGTCAATCTCTAGGTTGTTTTATGAACTAAAAATCTGACTTGCAAATATCCTAAGTGACCTAGTGGTAGCTCAAATAACATCATTAGATCAACCCTATACTTTGTGTTTACTGCCTATCATTAGCTCAGCCTAAATCCCTAAACTAAGCTACAAACTGTGAGGAAAAACTAAGCTTAGTCTCATCCCTGGACCATTGCACTATCTCTCATTGGCAGTCTAGATGCATCGCACCTCCTATGTGCTGTAGGTGAGATGCATCCCTGTTTCCCTATGTTAGAGGTGTGATGATTAGGTGAGACCGTTTCTGCTTAGATTTTGGTTTTCTCTTCATTGTCTTCAACTTTATTCAATAGTTTTGCTGTCTGTGATTAGTATATCACTATTGAAACTCTCTTCCTTTGCATTATTTAGCCTCCATTGATAAATAATAGTGAATTTTTTTATGTATTTTTTGTCATTTACAGTTCGCCTTTGCAAACAGTAGCTTAATCGAACTGTCGTCTTTTGATTTGAAAGTGTTGCAAGTGTCATTTTCAATCAAAGAAAAGAGTGTCGTAAAGTCTTCCTCTTTTAGATAGTCGATTACACTTTTGCTATTGTATTTGATTTGGATCATCAATTCTTTGAAGTGTCGAAAGTAGTTTTCAAGTTGAAATTGAAATGGTTGTCTAAATCTTCCTTTCGTTTTGAAAAGAAATTGCTAAAGTGTCACTTTGAGAAAAGATAGTTCAGATATGTTCTTAGTTTTCTTTTTGTCATTCTCACATTAAGGAAAATGAAAAACAAATACATCCATGTGCATTTTCATTTAGATTGCGTGTGGAAATTGATTTAGGACAGTGCATCTTAGTGTGTGCTCTCTGCTCTATGTTGAAAGGATTTTACTTCTCTTTCCTTAGTAGCTAGGATTTTCATTGCAAAAAGAAAGTAAACGATTGTTTATCATCTTAGATTGCATATTTAGGAATTGTATATCTACATCATGCAATGAACCTTAAAGGAAAACTTCTTAAGAAAGATTAACTGTAAAATAAATTTCAATGAACATAAAAACACTTTGGAACCTAATGCACAACATCCAGAAGTCTAGGCTAGAGACGTATTCCGGTGTCGTAAAGCTTGGTAACTATCTTTTTCATCGTAGGTTGGGTGATTCCTCCTCCTTGATACGACAAGTGCCAATATGGACTTGTGCTCCCATGTACCATCGAGTATATATTGGGAGACCACAATAGGCTATATCCTTTATCCTTAGGAAGCCGTGTCTTCCGCCCTATCGATCACAATGCACTGAACACAACATTCGGGAAGATTGACTACCGTACATAAAAATTATTCTGTATTTTTGTGATTGGTTTGGTAATCCCTCTATCTAGATTTCCAGAGTAGTCACTTTCGTTCCTTTTTAGACTCCTTAAAAGAAAATGTCCATCTGAGCACTTGTCACTTTGGGCTCATTAAAAATCGAAGGCGACTAGAGTCATCTTTAGCTTTTTCTCGACTCTTTAAAATTGAAAAAGAAATTTGTGTCAAAGCATCATAAAATATATTTTAATCGGAATAACATCATTGTTCCCTCATTGGTCTTAGGTTGAGAAAATGGAGTCCACCAATCAAGGAATTCCCCTTGGGGGGAATCCTAGTCTCCTCTCCTCTTAGGGAGATGTTGGTGCACCTCATATGGCTACATTGTCCCTTCCAGAACTTACAATTGGCTTGCCAGTATGGCTTTTCTCAACCTCTGTCATTCAAAACACCGTGATTCCTGAGAAATCAAATCAGCAACTAGATGATACTAGATTTACCCCAACCTTCTACTTAGTTTGTTTCTCCCTCTCCTTCCTCTTCACTTGGTGAAGCTAGTAAAACTAAAAACCAAGTAACTAAGAAGAAGAAGAAGAAAGGGAAGGAGAATAAGAAGAAGAAGCCAACGGCAAAAGGGGGCGATCATTCATCATCTGGCGAAAATCCACACATTGCACCATCCAAACCTAAATCTCTGTGTGTCATTTGTAAAGGAGACCACTATCATTGAGATTGTCCTTGCATCCCATGAATCTTGAGGGACTGGTCTCCCCACTTGCACAATTTGATGTCCTCAACCTCTCACGATCATGTTGAAAGTACACCGTCAACTAGTGAAAATGAAATTAATGGACAAAAAGGAAGATCTAAATTTCCTTGTAGACTATGTGAAGGTGATCATGCCCTCCACCATTGTCTCTTCCTGGACGAAGCTAAAAGAGTCTTGGATAACTATCCTGCTTCACCGCTATGGCTTCCTCCTGGATACAATAAACTCTTGCCAAGTCCATCACTAGTTGAAAATCCCACGGACACACCTTTGTTGTCAGTCAAAGCACCTATCATTGAAGATAAACCCTTTGATTCCACAGAGAACCAAACTTAATAGGTCGAGATGGCAGTCGGCCTAGTCTTGTCTTCAGAAGGTCTACCTTCAGATGATATAGTCGCCAAAGAGAATGAGAATGAAACTATTCAAATTCTTTTTGTTAACACAGAATCTAATGAACCTGGGGGCAATCTACCCATTCCTTTACCGCAGGAAGGAAGTTTGTCATAGATTCATCCGACCGTCTATTTGATCCCTCCTCCAAGCAATCTAGTTGTTTCCTTCAATTGGAATCTACTAGGGAGACCCTGCCTACCATCTAATGTACCATTCTAAATCATAGTACAAGCTTACAAAATGATCATGGTTGGTACAATCATAGATGAAGGTGCCTTCGTGATATCCTTTCCTCAACTACTTGGAAAGCGCTTGGTTCGCCATCACTTCTGCCTAAGATTCGAAATCTATCAGGCTTCAACAAAGGAACCAGTCGACCGTTAGGGATCCTTCCAAACTTGCCTATAACTTTGAGAAGGAAAATCGCTTATCTGAATGTGATGGTAGTCCAAGGGCCATTAGATTACAATCTACTCCTTGGAAATGACTACATTTATAGCATGAGAGCTATTGCTTCTTCACTCTTTAGGGTGATGTGTTTCCCGTATGAAGGCAGAATGGTCCAGCTCGTTGACAAGCTTTCATTTCCTAGTTCAAACATGGCTAATAGTCAAATACCATCCCTAACTAGTATTTTTGCAAAAGGAATGTCTCATCAAACTCTGGTCCATCCACCTGATGAGCGCGAGTGATTCGGGGAATGTGACTTTAACCCAGGGGGCATGCGCCCTGGTCTGCTTTGACAGGAAAACCCTAGATATAAGGTAGGTTTCCACGTAGGATATATGACTAGTCTGACACACTCATCTATTTAGGAAAATGGGATTAGACTGGAAAATGATTTCCTCATCAAAGGTTATGTGAATGTAAGCTCGTACCATTCACCTTTGTCTATTTCGATGGACAGAGCCAAGGAAGTGTTTTGTCTACAAATGCGGATGGAACAATCTTGCTAATGTGAGAACTTCCATATGGTAACTTGGAAACTCTACTTCTCTTTATATCTGGGGGCATGCAAAGCTTTTGTACGTAATTGAGAAGCAACAAGCGTAACTCTAACCCCATAGTTTTTACTAACTTCAACTGCTTAAGTTACGTGATTGGTCTGATCAACCATTCACCCTTATCGAGACCAACGGAAACAGAAAAGTAAAGGAAATGCTTCCCACTGAGAAGTTATCCTACCTAACCTTAGTAGTTCTTTAACCCCTAGGACAGTAGTTAGTCATTCCTAGCCTGCATATGAAAGGCTCCAGAGCAAAGTTGCGCATGGGGCAAGCTCCCTAAAAAATGAACCTACTGATGAGAGATTTCCTTATTATATGACTAGCATAAGCAATGTTTTCACAAAGTTCAAGCTCATTAAAAAATAAACCTAGTTATGAGCATATGTTCCCCCAGATTTCAAGCTTATTAAAAAATGAACCCACTTTCGGTAAATAACCCTTGTGAGAGCATTACTATTAGCTTTTGAGCCTTGGTCATGTTCTTACCATCACCTCCACTTTTTAGCCAATCATCCGCCTCCACTTGATTGTTTACCCTTTTGAGGAACAACTACGAAGAGTAATTCTATTAGCCACTTTCTTTACACTGCCATGATTGAAAAGTTCCAAACCTTACCTGGAACCAGCTGCTACACGAAAATATCACTCGTTCCTTAAAGATGAGTCTCTTTTAAGCTCTTCTTAGACTCATAAAATATAAAAAGATTGCCAAGAAATTGGCCTCTTGAACTCGTTAAAGTGATTGGAAGTGCCATCCCTCCTCTATATTTTAATCTTTTTGGACCTGAGGGATCATTACACAAAAATATCGAGCGCTTGTCTTTTCTGGCTCGTTAAAGTGATAAGAAAAGTCATCACTTTCGTATTATTTTATGAATTTTTGGACTTAAGGGATTATACTATGAAAAAGGACTACTAGAGTTTCCTTTCCACCTCTTTTCAGACTCTCTAAAATTGAAAAGGATCGAGTTATCTTTGTTGTTAAACTTGTTAAAATAATAGCGACAAACTTGTCCATTACAGACAAGAGCGAGTTTCACTATCACTAGGATTGTTAAAACATAGCGATAGGTTTGCCCGAAGGGAAAATTATAGAACAAGCATATGTTATCCTCCTCAAGCTTGAAAAAAATAAAGAGGTACTGGTCAGAAATGACTAGGGAAAAATTGGGAAGAAAACTTGAAGAAACCTTATTTGTAGTAGGTCGCTCTTGAATATGACACTTTCACTCCATCACTATGATTGAATCGGGTTGGGTTATTTCATTCACCAGTCATATCACCATTGGTCCTCCGTACCATCCATTTTTAGGGTTAATGCTACCAATCCATTTCAGTGTCATTGATATGTTCAAGAGAATTCGCTCATAGAATTCACCAACCTAGATTATGCCTCATCCTCTGTAATACCTTCACGCTCCATTCTTTCATGACCACCACCCTGAACCTTTTATTGTCAAATCATTTTCACCTCCACAAAATCATTTGCTCCATTCCATGTCATAGATGTGGGATTCATTAAGGCCCTCCTATGACCGGTCACTTCTTATCGACATCAACTCATTATCCATGAAGTCAACTTAGGAACAACCCTTTCAGTACTTTGAAGCTTGCATGCCTCAATGGCAAGTTCCTCACTTCCGGCGACAGGTATACATCAATGGCCTTCGACCGAAATATTTCACGTGGTGTTCGACATTGACTCATGCATTCAAACCATGTGGGTTGTACTGTAGTACCTTGAGGGTCATCATCATTATCGGTGATTCCTCTCATGCCTGTTAACAGCTTACATCATTGGCTGGTAATCAGGCAATGTCTTTCCATGTTCATAATCAGAACATCTTTTCACATGGATTGACTTGTACTTCGAGAAAAGATTGAACAAGTTTGAAGACGTTCGATCTAGTTTCATCCATCTAGGCTGAGATATATTCAGTGAAATAAAGACATAAAATGTACATCATAGCTGCACAGATAATCACCCAAGCTAAGAGATGATGGCTCTACCAGAATCATCAGTCTGCCACACAGACGGTTGTCTGTCCTATGTACATGAAAATGAATTGATAAAGCTGAGCATGGGAATGCCCACCTCAGCTAGATCATGAAAATGTTATGAAGATAATGTATTTCATTGTATCTTATTACAGGTCACCTTCCAGTTCGAAAAACCTCAGATCCTCATGATAAAGCATTTCACCCGACATCAGAAGATTTACGACCTCATGCTTTAGGGGGCAACTGTTATAGAATATTTTGGCACTGCAACCCCAATCACATATGTCCATAAACCAAGGGCTTCTAAGCCCCTAAATGTGTTGTTTCATACCCTAAAGGAACAAGGTCAGCTGATTACATCATTTCCAAGAAGTTCTCCATGAAAAACTGCTCAGAACTGGTCAAGATTGGACCATACAAACTGCTCCATGCTGAGGGTGTGATGCATCTCACCTGTTACACATAGATGGTGCAATGCCTACTAAAAAGCCCTTCTATAGGGTGCAATGAGTGAGAGCAGACAAATGGCAAAGGCAGTTTGCTGGGTGGAAACCCAGACAATCTTCTAGAAACTTCTCATTTGACACTTGCCTCTCTAAATTCACCCAGGGATGAGTAAGAGATCATGAAATCTCCAAGTGGAACCAAGAACTATCAGAGAAATGACACTTATCAAAAACCCAGAAGTTGACTCACCCACCTGCAAATATCTATATATGGATCCCTCATCCTAGAGATCCAGAAGCTAGAATTTTGTATTTTGTAAGGAAGTGCTATTGGTTTCTCTGTGAAACATCATAGTGTTGGGTGATCTAGCTTTTCATGAGGTGAAGAGGGCTTTCATGCTGGGAGGATGGCATTGGGTCAGACCACTGGGTTGTAATCCCCTCTTCTACTACTTTTATCAGTAAAGCTATTTGAGTTTTCCTCCATATTCTTGTATATTTCTAAATGGTGTATTGGTGTATGCATTTGTATGGTTAATATACATCTGGTCCTATATTGTTTATGGTTATAGATCTCTATGCTTTGATGGTATTATGCTGCTTTTACTGTACATGTGTTCTTTGAAGCGAAACAAGTGAGGCAAGGGTGGTGAAGCTTTGTCAAAGGGAGGGGGGGGGGAACAAGCAAGGAGCCAAGAAAAACACTGAGGTTGGTACTTTTTGCTTCTCTCTCATCTATCTCTCATAAAGAAAAACACAAGTAACTTTAGTTTGTTTGTTTCTAAGATAGCTACCCATCTTAGCGGGACTAGCAGATTTGAATGAACACTAGTTTTCCCAATAATATAAGGAAAATGAAACTTTCTTGGAAGAAAATAAAAGTTTCATGGACATAGGAGCTTTGACATCAAAGACACAAACACAAATAGTAACAAAGAAGAACGCTCCTGAAGTAGGTACTGTGATGGAGAACCATGATTCAACTGTCCTAAAGTCCTCTTGAAGACGTGTATGAAGTTGTTAAGGGACCATAAATCAATGGAAGCATTACAAGAATTGATCGACAACTGTGCCAATAAAGAGAAGAATTGATCGACAACTGTATCAGTATCAAATCCCATTAAACCTGAAGAAGTGAATTTTTTTGTACCTTATTGGATTTTATTAGGACAAGTTATCTGCAAGAAAGGGATGATGGTAGATCCTGTAAAAATCTTTCTTATTATTAATTTGGACATGTCAAAGAATGTGAAGCCTCTACGTGCAAATCTTGGCAACACTAGATATTATCGGAAATTTATTAAGTCGTACGCACAGATCACTAGGTCGATGGAGATATTGCTAAAGAAAGATGCCACCTTCTGTTGGAATAAGGAGTGCCAGAAGAGTCTTGACATCTTAAAAGAGAAAATGGTCACTACGCTAATCTTGGTGTTTCCGAATTGGAAGAAGGAGTTCTACATTCATGTGGATGCATCATGTATAGATTTGGAAGTTGCCTTAATGAAGCCAGGGGAGAGGGGTATTGATCACCCCGTTGCATTTTCAAGTCGTAAACTATCTAAGATGAAGAGGAATGATTCCACGATGGAACAAGAAGGCTTGGCTATGGTGTACATGCTACAGAAGTTCAGGAGTTACTTGTTGGGTGGGCACTTCAAAATGTTCGTGGACCATTCTACGCTTAAATACTTGGTGAACAAGCCTATGTTGGGGGGGATGATTTGTAGATGGCTATTACTATTTCAAGAATATGATTTTGAGGTAATCATCAAGCTAGGACAACTGAACACTGGGCCAGATCATCTATCTCGAATTAATAATGGTGAAGAACTAACCAACATTGAAGAAGGATTGTGTGATGTGCATGTCTTTGCAATAAGTGTTATTGATGACCATTTTGCAGACATCATTTGATTTTTGACTACCGATTAGCCCCTATGGAGTATACAATGCAACAGAAGAAAGAACTAGTAGTCAGAGTGATGGATTTTTCTCTGATTGTTGGGCATCTTTATAAAATAGGCCTTGATTAAATATTGTGCAAATATGTCCCTAAGCATGAAATACATAGTATTCTAGTTGAAGCACATGGTGGTGTCACAGGAGGGCACTATGCAGGAAAGGAAACCACATAGAAAATTTTGAGAGTAGGACTATGGTGGCCCATAGTGCATGAGGATTCGAAGGAATATTGTAGTGCTTACGATTTTTATCATAGGATCAGAAGACCATCATGAAGAGATGAATTGTCGTTGACTCCACAAGTTACTTTGCAGGATTTTGATAAGTGGGTGATTGATTTTTTGGGTCCAATCAATTCGCTAGGAAAGAAGATGGGCGCACATTATATTATTACCACAATGGATTATTTGACCAACTGAGCTAAGGCACAAATGGTAAAGGAATGCAACACATTTCATTTTTGAGGATATATTGTCGAGGTTTGGGTGCTCGAAGGTCCTGATGACTGATAGAGGAACACACTTCCTCAACAACATGATTGAAGCATTAACAAAATAATTTCAGGTAAATCACTAGAAGAGCATGCCTTATCATCCTCGGGCGAATGGCATGGTGGATGATTTTAATAAAATTTTGGAGAACACTCTGAGGAAGGTGTTGTTGGGTTGTGTTATATTCTTTCCACATAGTTAACAAGGGGTTTGAAGTGCACCCATAACCCCACTTTATGGGGTCTGGGGCAGCACCTTGGAAAATTTTGGTTTAGGACCCTATGTTAGGTTGGGCGGACCCACCTATGGTATTGTGCATGATTTTCGCACATGTTTTTTGGACACGATGGTTTTCAGTCCATGGTATTGGACACGATGGTTTTTGGTCCATGTATTGGATGTTTCAGCATGTATAAATATGTATTGTAACATTGAAAGGAACATAATGAAAAATCAAGCTGGTAGTCCTGATTTTGGGATCCAGGGGAAAACATTTGTGTATATGTGTTTTATTTGTTATGATCTTGCATTGTTTATTTTCTGTGTTTTAGAATTCGTATCCAGGTAATTTCTGTATGGGGTTAAAACCTACATTTGGTATCAGAGCTATTTTGGCTTCAAGGGGACGCCTTTGTTGCTAAGGGGTTTCGCTCGGGCCTGTGGTAAACCCTATTCAGTGGGAGATCTGCGAGATCAATTCTCGTGGTGAAAGAAGATGGTGAGCAGTGGAAAGATAGACATCAAGAAACTTAATGGTCAAAGTTTTGAGTTGTGGAAACTCAAGATGGAGGATCTTTTGGTGGATAAAGACCAGTGGATCGTGGTAGATCTAGGTACTAAACCAACGAGAGTGTACGATGAAGAATGGAAGAAGTTGGATCAGAAGGCAAAGAGCACAATACGATTGTGTGTCTCAGATTCAGTATTGTTGAATGTATCAGGGGAAGCTACGGCGAAGGCTTTGTGGGACAAGTCAGGGACTTTGTACCAATCTAAGTCTCTGGTGAATAAATTGTTCCTACATAAAAAGTTGTATAACCTAAGGATGAAAGATGGAGACTCGATGACAGAGCATCTGAGTGCATTTAATACTATGGTAAGTTAGTTAGCTTCTATTGATATTAAAGTTTCAGATGAAGATAAGTGCATCAATTTGTTGTGTTCTCTACCAGATTCATGGGATAATATGGTTATTGCAATAGGTAGCAATGCAACTGCCTTGCATTTTGATGAAATAGTCTCATCCTTGCTGACGGAGTAGATGAGATGGAAAAATATGGAGAGCCAAAATGGTGATGCCTTGTCTGTACAAGGGCAGACCCAGAACATAAACAAAAATAAGTCATCGAGTGGGAGATCTAAATCTAAAGGGGGATCTAAATCTCTAGGAAAAACTGTAAAGGTGGTGTGCTAGAAATGTGGAATGGAAGGGCACTACAAAAGGGATTATAAATCTAAAGCTTGTGACAAAGGAAAGGGATCTAATAAGGCCCCTTCTACAGAGGCGAAAACCACCTCAGATGAAGGTGGGGATGTGTACTTGGCTTCATCAAGTACACAAGTAGATCATGAGGCATGGTTGATTGACTCAGGTGAATCCTTTCACTTCACTCCCCATAGAGAATGGTTTTGTGAGTATGAGAAATATGATGGTGGTGATGTCTTCTTGGGGGATGACAGGAAGGCTAGAATCATTAGTCATGGAAAAGTAAAGTTGAAGTTTCAAGGTGGAAGGGTTAGAATGCTTCTAGGTGTTCTACATATTCTTGCATTAGCAAGAAATCTGATTTATGTTAGCAAGATGGATGATGCAGGTGTAAAAATAGTGTTCGAGAAGCATACCTGCAAGATGGTTCGGGGAGCACTGGTATTCATGCAAAGAATTCGAATTGGAACTCTGTACAAGCTGCAAGGTAGCACTATTATTGATGGGTGCAATAGTTCTGTGGTTCCTAAAAGTGGAGCAAAAAATCTAGTGGTCTCTGGAGAGAAGACCATGTTGTGGCATCAAAGGCTTGGACATATTGGAGAAAAAGTATGGTAGAATGTATGAGAAATAGCTCTCTGGATATTGATTTCTATGAAAACTATGTATATGGGAAGTAGAATTGGGTGAGTTTCCCCTCTGGTAGTAAGAGGGCGAAACAGATATTAGAACTTGTGCACAGTGATGTGTTTGGACCTATGAAGGTTCCATCACCGGTATGTCTATGTACTATGTATCCTTTATAGATGACTTCTCAAGGAATACATAGATATATTTCCTTAGGAAGAAATCTAAAGTCTTTGACAGGTTTAAAGAATTTAAAGCTCTGGTGGAAAACTAGATAGAGAAGAAGATAAAGGTGCCGAGGATAGATAACGGTGGAGAGTTTTGCAGTAAGGAATTTGAAGAATTCTGTAAGAAGTGTGGTATAGCATGGTAGAAGACTAATCCATATACACCTCAGCAAAATAGAGTTGCAAAAAGAATGAATAAGACATTGATGGAAAGGGAAAGAAGCATGCTCAGTGGTGCTAGGTTAGGACATAAATTATGGGCAGAGGCGGTGGATACTACATGTTACTTGGACAATAGGTCATCTTCATCAGCATTGGAGGATAAGACTCCACAAGAGGTATGGACTGGTAAGAAACCCTCTCTTTAACATCTGAGGGCATTTGGATGTGATGCATATGTACATGTTCCAAAGGAGAAACGAACCAAGTTGGATAGTAAATCTGAAAAGTGCATCTTTATTGGGTATAAGGATGGTTTAAAGGGTTATAAGCTTTGGAACCCAGTCACACGGAAGGTTGTGTACAGCCGAGATGTAGTGTTCAGAGAGGTGAAAGATGTTATTAAACATGAAGTCCAGTGAAAGGAACCTAAGAAGATACAGTTTGAGCTAAAGGAGGAAGAATCAAACTCTACATCAGAGGACGAATCAGAAGATGAAGAGCCCCAAACTCTGGCTATAAGAACATCAATTCGAGAAAGAAGGAAGCCTGAAAGGTATAGTCCATCTGTTTTCTATTCAAATTTTTCTTTATCTATTACTGGCGATGATCCCATAACTTTGAAGGAAGCAGTAGATTCAGAGGATGGAAAACTCTAGAAAGAGGCCATGGTTGATGAAATGGCATCTTTGCACAAAATTGAGGATTGGAATCTGGTGGAGTTTTCGGTTGGAAGGAAACCCATTAGCAACAAATGGGTTCTCAAAAAGAAGACAAATGTAGAAGGAAGAGTGGACAAATACAAAGCTCGGTTGGTAGAAAAAGTTTATTCCCGGGTGCCGGGAATTGATTTTGGTGATATTTTTTCTCATGTTGCCAAGGTAACTTCTATTATATTATGTTTATCTGTTGCTGCTGCTTTTAATTTTGAGGTAGAACAAATGGATGTGAAGACAAAATTTCTTCACGAGGATCTGGAAGAGGAAATCTGCATGAAGCAACTTGAAGGCTTTGCAGCGAAGGGTAAGACAGAACTGGTATGCAAGTTAAAGAAGTCTTTGTATGGGTTAAAACAGTCACCAAGGATGTGGTATCAGAAATTTGATACATTTATACATGGAATTGGCTTCACCAGAAGTAAAGCAGACCACTGTGTGTATTTTAAATTAATTGGTGACCGTGTTATTTATCCGGTCTTGTATGTGGATGATATGTTGCTGGTTGGAAATGATAGAAATTATCCAAGATTTGAAGACCCAATTTTCCTCCAAATTCGACATGAAAGATCTTGGTGATGCAAACTATATTTTGGGCATGGAAATTAAAAGAGATCAGGAAAAGAGAAAGTTCTAGTTAAACCAGAGGAAATATGTCGAGACAATACTGCACAGGTTTAATATGCAGGATAGTAAACCGGTGAAGGTTCCTATTTTTGTAAGTGTGAGGTTATCTACTGAATAATGTCCCAAGACACAAGAAGAGGAAGAGGACATGTCCCATGTTCCATATGCAAGTGTAGTTGGTAGCCTGATGTATGAAATGGTATGTACTACACCAGACATTGCACATGCAGTGGGACTATTGAGCAGGTTTGTGTCAAAACCAGGAAAGGAGCATTGGACAGCAGTGAAGCAGGTTTTCAGGTATTTGCGTGGCACTAGTGATTATGGTCTATGCTACCAAGGAAGACCAGGATTGGACAGAGTATTGGATATTTGTGGCTTTGTTGATGCAAACTGGGCTAGAGATCTGGATCAGAGAAGATCTACACATGGGTATGTGTTTAACCTATTTGGAGGTGCAGTCAGTTAGATGAGTAAGAAACAATGTGTAGTGGCACTATCAACTACAGAGGCAAAATACATGGCAGCCACTCATGCAAGCAAGGAAGCAGTTTGGTTGCAGAGATTGTGTTCAAGTACGGGGTTAGTACAGGAAGCTATAAGGATAGACTGTGACAGCGAAAGTGCAATTTTTTTGGCAAAGAACCCTACATATCATTCAAAGACAAAGCACATCGATGTTCAGTATCACTTTGTGAGGGATATGATAGAAGGCAAAAGGGTGTTGCTGGTAAAGGTGGACACTTTGAAGAATACTGTAGATGCATTGACAAAATTTGTGATCTCTAAGAAGTTCCCTTGGTGTAGATAGACAATGGGCATTTCATGGCTAGGAAAATGACTAAGCTCTCTTGTGGACCTTGTGGAAAGAAAACAACAAGTGGGAGAATGTTGGGTTGTGTTATATTATTTCCGCATAGTTAACAGGGGGTTTGAAGGGAACTCGTAACCCCACTTTATGGGGTCCGGGGTAGCACCTCGAAAAATTTTGGTTTTGGACCTTATGTTAGGTTGGGTGGACCCACCTATGGTTTTATGCATGATTTTCGCACATGTTTTTTGGACGCCATGGTTTTCGGTCCATGGTATTGGACACGATGGTTTTTGGTCCATGGTATTGGACGCGATGGTTTTCGGTCCATGGTATTGGATGCTTTGGCATGTATAAATATGTATTGTAACATTGAAAGGAACATAATGAAAAATCAAGCTGGTAGTCCCAGTTTTGGGATCTAGGGGAAAATCTTTGTGTATATGTGTTTTATGTGTTATGAACTCGTATTGTTTATTTTCCGTGTTTTAGAATTCGTATGCAGGTAATTTTGTATGGGGTTAAAACCTACATTATTAAAGCATGGGTTTCATGCTTGGGTCATCATTTTATAGGTAAAAGTCCCCATTAAGGAATTATAGGTTTTATATTAAGTCATTAGAGTCATTGTCTTTTTAATTAGACCCTTCTTGGGCTTTTGAATCACGTAAAAAGAATTATTATTGAGTCAAATATGTAATTTGTCACATCCACACCAAGTCAGCCCTTGCTTGATGAAGTTGACCTTCAAGAGGAAAATTCAACCCATAGAAGAGGTTATATATGCAAGTACACTTCGATCTATTTTCTCACCAACTCAGCAAGCTCGATACACAAGAAGGAAGTGCAGAAAATTGTGAAGTTAAAGGAGAAGAAGGAAGGATTGCAAGTCAAAGTTTCTAGGCTATCTCTCCCTCTCTCTTATGCCAAGTTATTGGGACACTTTTTGGGTCGAAGTTATGTTGGCTGGAAGGTCGAAGTTCTAGATTTGTTAGTTCGAAGTTCTACTACTGGGAAGGTCAAAATTTTGGATTTTTTGGGTCGAAGTGTTGTTGTTACATTATTGAAGATCTAGATAGAAGTTATAAGAAGGAAGGGTTGACTTGGTGGTTGGAGGAAGTCTATGTCTAGGTTGAAGAGTCTTGTATTATCTCATCTTAACTACTGAAGGAAGAATTTTGAGTGGGTATTGTTAACACCCAGGTTGTTCCCTATGAATCCCAAGGGAATACGGCCGGGGTAACCACTAACCAATCTTTGGATTACAGCTTCTAGCCCAGCTGTAATCAGAGAGGGCTCTCTCTTTAAGGTTTGTCTCTATTCTGTGGACATATCAGGCTAGTTATGAAGTATGGGTTTTAGTTTATGTTTGGTTGGAAGGATGTCTTGCTGTATTTAAAGTGAAGATCTGCAAATAAAGTTAGTCCATTGGGCAATGGAGTCTGTGGCTATTGGTTTCTTGAAATCTTGAGTTTGAGCAGCTAGAGTTAGAGGGCCATTTAGATACTTCATGAAACAAACTTGAAATTATGATGGTGTAATGTAAACAACCAGTGAAAAGCAATTAAGAATTTTCCACTAAGCTGGGGTGTGGGAAAGAGATATATTCCTCAGGAGCAAACTTGAATTCCTGAAACAATAATCACTGTGAAATATATAGTGTGAAAGGGTAGCAATTAAGAATTACACCTTTATTACTATAACTGAAGAAAACATTCAGAATAGCTTAGATTGAGTTCAGGGTAATCTGTGATTAAATCCCGGAACTATTCTTTTTCCTTGCTATTAACTGTAAGACACAGGAAACATGAAAGAGATATGAAAGATAACAAAACACATAACAAAGAGTTATAAGAAAAACTTATTGTGCCATGAAATATGCAGGAATCTGTAACTTTCAGCTAAACCCACAAAGCATCAAGCAACACAGAGCTTTGGAAATTCCATCATCTTTTGTATTACTTCTCTGAGAGTTACAGTAAAAGAACAATAGAATAGATATGAACAATATCCGACATCCAACATCCAACCCCTACTAACTTATGCGAGGAGGAATATATAGAAGTATCTCATACAAAATATCTCAGGCATTGAGTCATCTGAGAAATAAAATATCTTCATTAACTCGTACAGAAATAGTAGATAAGAAGTTATTACAACCTTTAATACAACATAAATGCTCTTTACTCCTGTCAGAAGATTTTGACCTTTGGAGCTTACTGAGTCGGTTGAATGCTTTGTTATAACTGTTGAGTGACGTGTTTGTGCAGCTCTGTCCTCCTATAGCTTTTTGGCCCTGTCACCTGTGACTGCCAGTGCTGCTGTGGTGGCTGAATAGTTGTGCTGAGTTGGCTCAGCCTCTTACTGCATACATGCTGATATATCCATGTTTTCCTGTGCATGACGATTTAAATATTTCAAAAAGAAAAAACAAGATTACTGGCTTTGGTTTAGCAGTAATTGTATTAAACTATTTCAGACTTCCTGTGTAGGCAATTGATGCCTCAAAATTGACCCCATGGTCTCATATGCCTCTGTATACTTATAGAAATTGGGAGGCTCATCAAACAAGTGAGTAATTTCATTCATAATGAAGAATAAGCTCTCCACCCTGTTGAAAAGGGTCTGTCCTGATGCTGGCCCTGTTTCTGCTGATGTGTTGGCTGTTTCTGCAATCTGATTAGCAGCAAAAGTGTTGACCCTCTTGGCATATTTTTCATGTGAAAGTAGCCTTCCTGAGGGCTCCATCAAGCTAGGAAGGCCTTTGTTTTGTAATGCCATGAACTTGTCCTAGAATTTATTGATATCTGCCTGCATATCCTGGCTTCTTCTTTCTAAGGTCTGTACCAGGTTTCTTAGTGTCAGGACCCTTTTTTGAACCATTGATAATATGGTCTCAGTCCCTTGGTTTGGCAACTCCCATTTTTGATCAGCTGGGAGCCTTGTCTGTAGTTAAGCACATTTATCATTCTAGTGGCAACCTCAGGCATGCTGCCTAGAGATGCCCTTGCCCTTTGGATTTCCCTGTGTGCTTTTCCAATGAGCCCCATTTGTTCATGAATGGCTTCAATGTATTCCCACTGGCCTGTGATGGACTGGCCAATATTGGCCGCTAGGATTCTCTTGAGCTCAGTTGTTACCTTGTCCGGTGTGAGCTCCTTTTCTAGCTCATTTATTCTCTTTTTGAGAGCCTTTACCTCTCTTTCTCTCTCAGCCACATTTTTCTTGGATTTATCATATTTCTCATTGATCTTAGCCAGAGTTTCTTTGGCCTGATTCAACTCTGACATTTGGGCCTCTAAGACTTGAATCTCATTCCTCAGCTTCTGCATGTCAAGGCTCTCAGCCTGCTCTGTTGTTGGTGTTGAGGTGGAAGGTACAGCTTGTTGTGTCTGCTGACTGGGAGGGGCAGTGGTTTGAGGAGCTTCCTCCAGATTAATTGTTTCTGGAGGAGGTTGTGAAGCTTGTCCTGCCTCCTTTTGCTGCAATGTTGCCTGAAGGGCAGCCTCTGATTCCTCCAGCTTCTCTTGTGTCTGGATGAGCTCTTTGTATAATGTTACCAGCATAGCTGCTGCATCCTTGTCTTGTCTAAGTTGGGCAATTTCTTCTATTTGAGGATGAAGAGTTGCTGGGATTTTTATCATTTTCCTTAGTGCTGCCATATCAGCATCCCTTAGCTTCAACAGCTCCTGCACTGCTTTGATATCCTTAGGATCATGCCCAAG